>JANHGB010045087.1:0-31324 GCA_026283785.1 Coracopsis vasa | reverse complement strand
ACTCGAGACATATTGACAGCTGCTATAGAATGAGATTAGGAAATATCATTAGGATGTGATGAAAAGAAACATGAACGTATAATCGGGATGAAACTATCTTCTTCTTTAGGTTGGAAGCTTTTTACAAGGATGTACAGAGAGAAGGAAAATTGTAGATAAGTTTGGAAGCAGGAAAACAGTGTGTATTCAGTCTCTGCTATCCTGTGCCTGAGGTTTGTTCTTTAGGAGAGCTGGAACTGCTTATTGATTAACTGGGGTCAGGGAATAGGTGATAAATGGAGGCTGTATTCTTGCAGTGTTAATCATTCATCTTTTGTGGAAGCTATAGGCAGTCATAAAAAATGAGTGGGAAATTTGTAACTTATTCTGTTGCTTGCAGAGAAAGTTAAATGTGCACACCAAACCATTGCTTACCTGTTGTCAGGACTCCCTTCTGAGACCAGATGTTCTCTGTGGGTCTGTGCAGGTTTCCTCAGGATATGTGTCAGGAGCCACTGATTATGGTATTTTTCATCACACCATTGGCTGCTACAGGGACAAGTGGCCAGAGAGAACCTGCCAGGCCACTGGGATTGCTGCTGCTCACACTGTTCAATGTAACCTTCACTGTAAAAATGTTTTCTTCCTTCCCCTGGCAACTCCACCTGGGAGGATGTGCAGGGATATTTGTGGAGTGGTGAGGCACGGGAAGGTTCACAGCCACAGCACCCTGTAGGTCTGGCAGGGGCCAGCACAAGAATCTCAGCTTGTGAACAGCTCCTGGGGGGAGAGGCCTTGCTCAAAGATTTCTTTAGAGCAGCTTCTGTCATCACAGGAGCCGTCCTTGAGCTTAGCCAGCTAAACTAGAAGCTGGAAGGTGCTTGGAGCTGTGATACATACTTACAGCCTAAATTTATTCATAACCAGTTGCACTTGTAGGTTTTCAAGTCAGCACTGTTTTTTTAGCTTACTCAGCCCTTCTTTTTTTCCCTGATATTTAGCTACTCCATCAGCTATATTTGTAGAGTAATAATATTCCCTGTTGCCTCATTTTTACTAGACTGCACAGTATAGATTTTTTCAGTCTCCTTTTACACAAAAGGCTGTCCATTTCATGAAATTTCCTAGTAGCTGCTCTGTGTAGCTATTACGCTATAAGTTCATGTTCTGGTGTCAGGGACAAAAACTGAACATGATACTCCATCCTCAAGATTGTCCTCATTACACTGGAAATACATCCCTGAGTTTTAGAATTTGGAAATAAATAGCTGTCTTTGCTGAGTGAGGATCACACTAAACAGACTGTTGTAGGTCAGACTCAAAATCCAACTACTTTTATAGAAGAGAAGAAGAAAACCAGCTGGCACTGAGTCATGTAGAAGGTTTGTTGATTTGCTGTTCTTGTAGGATATTTATATGATTCAATTATACAGACAGAAACAATCAGAAAGAAAGATTTTCATGGTTTGTGGTAGGTAAGAAAGTTCCACCTGTTTTTCATCCAGCCATCTCAAAGATGTAAGTATCTCTGCTTTTATTAGCAGAGTATCGGGTTTGCTGAATGATGTTTAGCTTTAGTTGATCTGATGGGACTATCTGGAAATCAGTTTGGAAGGAACTTCTCATAATGATGTGTTATTACCAGTGGGATAAAGAAATAGATTCCACCCGTATTCTGTGTAAGCAGTCATTTTCTCTATTATTCAATTGAGCCCAGTGAATTAAATAATATTTTTATTTTCCCCCAAAGCATTACAGGTGCTTTTCACATCCATTTTCTTCAGGCTTATAATTATTATTTTCAGTATCTCTGTTTTAAACATTTTCTAATAAAATACGAACATCAGTGTAATAGTGCATTGCAATGTGTGCTATGAACATCATCATACTTTTAGTACTGCTATAATATATGTATACAAATTAGTCAGCAATTTCTGAAAAAACACAGCAAGTCAAACAAACACTTCATTGTAAGTATGATACTTAAAGGAAAAAATAGAGAACTAAAACATCAGCACAAGTTAACATGCTGTTGATACAGAGAGAAACCAGTAATTCAGATTGAGGCTTAACCATGTTTCAAAGGGAAAACCAGGCAAAACTGAGTACAAAGGAAAGTCAGAAATGTCTTGCACTACTTCATCTGTGGCATCAACACAGAGATGGAAAACAAAAAAAAAAAGAAAAGAAAAACAGATGATATAGAGCAGGTTTGAAATTGGAAGAAAGATTAAACTAGACAGAAGCAAGTGTGGAGGAGTTACAGTGGAATGAAGGAAAATGATGACACTTTCTGAAAGGAAAATGGAAGTATAATCTAAAGTAAGTTTTCCTTCAGAATGAAAAAGGTAACTGTGCAGATAATTGATATTTAATTTACTCCATACCTGTAAATAAGTTTTATCTGAACAAAATCAGTGATTTTTGTTCATTATGGACCTTCAGGTTCTCTACTTTTTCATCTGTACCAGGCTAAGTCAGTGGTGCAGTCATGAGTTATATTCCTGGGAAAGAATGTGTGTATTAGTGATTTGTAGTTCTGCTAAACAACATGGAAAAGGAGAAAGAATGTATTGAAGAGTTGCGCCAATTTTGAAACTATTTCATATGATGCAGTGTTTCTCTTTTTCATCCTGTTTGCACCATTTTTATTACTGAGCTGCAAACTATTGTTTGGGCCACTCAAGGACAGCATCACTTACACTTGCACAGCTAAGTCCCTAGGAGGCATTTTTTTCTCTTTTATGTCTTGGTTATTTGTAGTATATTTTTTTCTGCAGAGCCTTCTGAAGATTTGGGTTATGTTAAGTCAGATCTAGAAAGAAAAATAGGAATGAGTGAAGGAAGCATTACATATATGTTTTCAATCAGCGTCCACAGTGAGTTCCTTTACACAGCATATACTTCACCTCCAATTTCCAGCACTAAGTACTGCCAACCTATGCATTTGTTTGATGTATAGAATAGTTATAGGAAGATGTCTTTATAAAGGCAAGACTTGCCACTGCTCTTAAGAAACGAAGTGTACCACCAGGACCACTTGCATATTGGACAACTAGCTTTTAGCAAGACAGGGACTTTGAAGAAACTTGTTCATTATTTCTACTGCAGGAACATGCTGCTTGTCACCATGGCAAGCAACGTGAAAGTTGAATAAGCTCCCTCCAAATACTGTGCCTCTTTAAAGAGCTGGCTTTGTATTTGAAAGTGACATTCCCTCTTCACCTTTTCCTCATCTTCCTTCCACTAAAATAGTGAGAATATTCATGAGAAATTAAATGTTATTTTCCAGATCTTCCGCTGGACAGAACTATAGAAGTAGTCTGAAAATGGTGACACAGAAGTCACATGTGATTTTGGGAGAAATTGCAAAATCATTGAATTAATTTGACAGAAAGACTGAAGAAATAAATGCATTGCACTGATCTTTCTTTCTTCCTTCCTTTTTTTTTTTTTTTTTTAATATATACCATCACATTTTCATGGCATTTGGTTTTAGTTACTGTTACTTCATTTTGTTTCATCTGTTGCTTGGAAGACTGAGATGCATAATTATATTTGACTACAGAGTCCTCAAAATCCTATTTAATAGTCAACTGCCAGTAGAGATAGAATGAGGTCTGCTGACATCTCAGATGTTCTCCATGTATATATACTTACAAGTCTAATTCTAAGTATATACAGCTCTTCTTAATCCTTGCCAACACAGGAGATAGGTATTGAATTAATACCTCTATGATATGGTTAAAATAATGCTATATCATTGCTTTAGGTTTAGACATTCACAAAACACAAAACTGGGAATAACCATTAGACTATCAGGCTTTCTCTATAACTTATTTCACATTTTATGAAGCACTGTCTTTTTCTGAATAAATACTTTTTTGTTGAAGTAGAAGTTGAAGAGAGTTTTGTTGAAGTTAAAAGAAAATCCATCATGTATCTTGTAACAGTTCATCACTCCACTGAAAAGCATTTCCTTTTTATTTCTAATTTCAGATACTATGTCTTATTTAGATAAATCACTTTAGCAGGAGCTAGGCATAGCTCTCTACTTGCAACATCTATTAAATATTAAGGTTTAAAAAAGAGCAGGTAATACAACATTTTTAAAAAAAAAGAGTCTTCAAATATTGTTTTCCTTCATGGATACATTCAGCACCTATTGTATTTGACGTTCACGATATCTGAGAATTGTCTTAGAACAATATAAGCCTGTTAGAGGAAATTCTGAGTTTACCACCACATCTGATAGGTATCTTAAATCTGATGCTAACTTTTCATCTATGATTAATGGGTTTGTTATTTCAAATTCAATGTGTAGCTCACACAATGTACAAGCAAGTAACTTCAGCACGAACCAGAATTTGTTTAATAAAACATAAAAGTGAGCTTCAGCTTTACAGTTCTAACTATGTTATTTTGGGGGTTTTTACCCTATTGATTTGGATTCTTCCTGGCTTTTAAACTTTTTTTTTTTTTCTCCTTTCTTTCCTTCCTGTAACAAGGTTTTTTACTATCTTTCAAGGCAGATTAGATCCTTAAACTCATTTTCTTCGATATCCTTATGGGAGCCCTCTTGATTGTTAACATAGAAATTCCTTATAGATTTCCAGTATGAAAGACGGTCTAACAAGAGTTCTCCATTCCTTAGTTATATGAATATCAGATTTCATTAAATTATTTTGAAACATAAAATACAAAATCGATAACTTTGGCAGCTTTTAGTCTTTACAGAGAAACTGTCTACTAAAAGTTTTCTTGCAATAAATGGGGAAACACGTTCACTAGGATTTAGGTGGGAGCTATTCATGAATTCCATACAACGATAGAATCATTAAGTAACTCAAGTTGGAAGCGACCTATAAGGATCATTAAGAAAAAGAACATTAAAAAGTAAACAGAAATAAAGGCTCATACATCTGACAAACATTTACAGGAGTGGATACTGTAGCCCCTGCCTAAGCCACCAGCTCAGAAACTTGCTCTTGCTCAGTCAGTCTTTCACCATAGAAATACCTTGAAACTCAGACTTGGTTAAATAAAAGCTACACACATAGGTAACAAAAGTTGCATGTTGACTAACTTTACAAGAATCACAGCCAGTAGGCTTAAATGAAATTATCTTCTTTTCAGTACTAGTGAAGATGTACGTTATTTACTGCATCCTGTTTCAGGCACACGGTCCCCCAAGGACTGTGGATGGAAGTGGACTGAAACCTTGGTCACATGGCCTGTGTGAGGCTGAGGGAGCTGGGATTCCTCAGTGTAGTGACAGCAGCTAAAGCGGACAGTTTAAGAACTGCATACACCTATTCAAAGAGGATGGAGCCAAAGATGGTAAAATAAGTAGCAGTCACAAGCTTGTCCAATTTCTATCTGGATGTTATGAGAAGCTTTGTCAGTGGGAAGGTGGTGTGGTACTGGGACAGGTTTCCCAGAGTAGTGATGCAGTCACTGCCTTTTAGGGTGTTCAAGATTGAGCTAGATAACATCATGTCAGAGCTGATCAGGTGCTGGCAGCACTTTTGCTTTGGGCAGGCAGCTGGTCTGGGTGACCACCAGAGATGCCTTCTGAGATGGTCAAGAGACCCTTTTTGTGTTTGTCTCAAAACAACTCAAAAGAAGGAACTGACAGTGTTATTATTAGGTCAAACGGCAGGGGGGCAGGGCAGGGGATCCTGCTCCCTGAAGGTGGGGGATGCTTTCCTGTGTTGTCAGCCCTTTGGCAGTGAAGATCAACTGTCATGGCAACAAACTTCACGGAGGCATCGTGGCAGACACTGCGTAGCCTGTCAGGAACAACATGAACTGGCTCTGAGGCTCACCAGATACCCCTACAAATGAGTTTCCACCTGTGGGAGAGTTCTAAGAGAAAGTGACCTACAAAAAGGTGAAACTGTTCTTTAGCTGCATGGTGTGCACCCCTCCACCTTGGACCCCAGCAGAGTCACTGACTACAAAGGACCACAAGGACCCCAAGAACTACAACTGAAAGGACTACAGCTGGAAGAATTTCCACTCGCTGATGAAGACATTGGTGGATCCACAGGGTGGTGATCATATTTCTCTGGGGTTTTTTTCTTCTTTCGGTCCTTTCTCCTTTTCTCCTTCTACTTCATATCTTTCATAAGAACCTGCCAAGATTTTTGCTCCTCCTTAACACAGTTTTAGGGAATTTTGTAATAAAATTTATTGTTTGATTTTTCAACCTCTGGAGGGCCTGTGGTTTCTCCTGTGAACTGTGCAGAGTATTGTAGAGAGATCACCACTCCTCACACCTGCTGAGAGGGATGAGACACCTTCCAAACAGCATCCCTGTAACTTTGTCACTATATGATTTTGCTGAAAGTCAAAACAGGACAGGTCAGATTAACTTAAATCTCATGGACTGGGTATTCTTTAGAAAACTGAAATATATAGATTTAGTCTTCTCAAGGAAAAGAAGAGATTTAAATTTGAATCTCAAAACTTTGCATGAAAAGGAGCAGCTTTACCTGATGGGATTTGTGAAAGACACTTTCTAATTCACTTCCTTACTTTGCCTAAAATTTCTGAAAAGATAGATATTGTTTGGCTAAGAACAAAATTATACACTTCTCTTTTGAAATTAATGGTGAGAGAGGGAAAGGGGGAAGATATTTTTTGCCAAGATGTACTTACAGGAATGACAATTGTAGATGAATTCAAATCAAGTTTTTCCTCTTTACTTTTAAAGTTCAGCAGAGAAGAAAAAAGTAACTTAATTTTGAGAAATTCTACTAAAACACCAAAGTATCTGATTATACAAAAAAACTTTTTTCCTAACTATTTCTAGTTTTGAATTCTTTTCTTAAGCATTGTTAAAAAGGTACTAGACTAGATAGAAAACTTTCACAGTGCTTTTTTATCTCGTGTACTCTCATCTTCATCAAGAGCAGATGTAAATGGCTTTTGGAAGAAGTCTCATTATTTTGAATAAACAGCAATTGCTACGGCTAAAGGTTCTGCACATAACCATGAAAGTTAGTCATTTCAGTACTATATTGTTTGTACTCTCTGTTTAGAAAACACAAAAAGGCCGTGGAAGGCACACAAACTGCAGCAAACACCAAACCTCATTTCAGCTCTGTGGGCCTTGGAGTATACAGAAAAACAGTGAAGTTCTAAGCCTCTGATATCGCACACTCTAACTCAAAGCTCTTCTTTACCAGATGATTTTTTCTAATGACTGTAAGGCAGTCATGCTATGCAATGCTATCCTATATCTTTATCTCTGCGTGTCTGGCAGCTGTGAGGAGAGCTCATCCCAGATGCTGTTCCTGGCCCCAGCCATAGTATCATTCTTGTCATAACATGCTCATTGCCTATGTGAACTGCTCTTGTGTTTGCAGAGTGCAGTAAGAAGCCAAGATGGCAGACCTTGCTACTTCAGGGCGCTAGCAGAGGCATCACTGAAGAGTAACATGATCCCTGAAACAAGCCCCTATTCATCTCCTATGGATCAAACCTGGTTGTAAACTTCTACCTCCATCAGCCTTTTTGTCTTTGTCAGCTTTTGCAGATGCCAGCCAAGATGCCAGCTCTCAAAGAAATCTCATTGCTTGTCTCAGATGTTGACAGGGATCTCTTGGGAATGGTAAACATTTGGTTAGGGTGTAAGACTGTGAAAAGGAAGGATGAAAATGTGGTTTATTTGGGGTTTTCTTTTCTTTTTTTTTTTTTTTTCTTCTGTTTTTGTTTCTTTTTTTTTAAGTGAGCCAGCCCAGAAGGCCCAGGAAGTTAGCACATGGGATATTTCTGGCTTGGTCAAATTAATGAGCTTTGAGTTTGGGTCAGGTATGAATTTCTGAACTATAGTTTAAATTTAGGCAGGCAGAATGGCAGAATCTTGAGTGAAACCTGATTTTAAGAGCAGTCCTTCAACCCTAATGATAATCTAATATTCAACTTCTTCAGGAACACTCATTAGCAGAAAAGCAAAATGTTTTTGATGGTAGATACATCTGGGCATCTTTTTGATGGTAGATACATCTGGGTATCTTTTTGATAGCCAAAAAAATGTTTACTACAACAAATATTGTTTAAACTGTGTTTTTGTTGTTTATTGTTAGTGAGGCCATTATTATGACTTTTTTTTCCAGTTCTAATAATATAAATTGCTCAACTAAATCATCAAATATGAAATATAATCTGCCCAAAGTAACTCTGTATAGCTCTATAATTCAAGTAATACAAAAGACTGCTTAATTATTTCAGAACTCTTTATGAGCTCTTAAATCCACATTCTTCATGGATACATGTTCCTTCTGATGGTAGAGTACCTCCATGCGTAGCTCATAAAAGCTCTCAATGCCAGCCTTTACAATTGGATAAGTTACTAAAATATCTCCACTTTCTCATAAAATTCAGTTTACAAAGACTGTGATGACAAAAGCTACTAGGCTGTTGAGTATACCAGACTCCTCCAGAGAGCAGGACAGAAGCCAGCTAAGCAGAACTGCTTATCCCAACATTACATGTGGGATACAAATGGCATATGGGATGGTTGGACTACTGAAGCTTGACTAGCAGACAGCAGATTTGGCCATGGGTCATGGATGACATACACTGGGGTTGGATACAGAGGCCATTCATCCAGAAAGAGGCTGCAAGGAGGTGACTTTAGCAGATACACAGCTTTTTTTAGCAGCAAAAAGATCTCCTCTCCATATTCTTAAACAGTCACTAACTTACAGAAGCCATGTCTTGGAAAAAAGGCCCTCCTCTTTAACTCTGTGGGTCCCAGTGCCACTAGACTGGCCTCCATGCTCGTCATGAATGGCTGATAGGTTTTGACTCGTAGAAGACCACTGGTGAGTAACCTGAGAGAGAAACCCTCTGTCAGTGAATGCAAACTTACCAACCAGATGAGGCTTGGGGTAGATCTTGGACATCTTCCATGTCTTTGAATTGTGGCTTCTTCCAGGTAAAGCAAACCATATGACAGGTTCTTATATTTACTTTCTGTTTGTCTTTCACCTAGTTTTCTTTTTTCCTGCCTTTCCCCTTTCATGATTTCTTTGGTCTTGGCTAAAACTTCTGCTCTTCAATCACTGTAATTTAATTTCTGTTTTGTTACAGATCCCAGAGGTTTTCAATTTATTTACATATCTAGCAAGAAGTAGGTTTACATTGTGTAAGGGATCAGCTCTCATTTATAACATGTAGTCACTTTCACTGTTATTTATAATGAAAGGACAATGCTATTTAAGAGACGCTTAAGAGTTCTTGCAAAGTTTCCTGGTAAAAAGGAGTCCTCTATGTATTTATAGCATTTTCTACCTGCAGCAACATTCTTTTAGAATTGCACCCAACTAAAACAATACAGGCCCTATACTCATGTTCTTTGTTTAAATTAATCTCTATTAATTTATTAAATTAACTCCAGTACTATTTTTATATTGAATTTATTTAATACTTTTTAATGCCAAAGTTCTTGGAGAGTATATAAAATTATTTGATATGGTATTGATTACTTCCTGCACAAACACCTATTATCAGAATCTTTTTAGACTTAAGAATAGAGCGGGCAGAGGTACTTATGTTTGCTTGTCTTATGAAAGACATGAATTTTATATATGCATTCAGTTCCAGACCGTCAGTGATACTTGGCTGAGCAAATAGGCATAGATACTGGCATGAACACTAAACAACAGATACAGGAAAAATTTGACCTGATTCATCTCATTAGTATCTATCAATTTACAAGCAGTGCAATCCACACAATATTTTATTTGAAAGAACATAAACAATCCTGGATCTCATGGAGGAAACACACACTCAAGACATAGGTCAAGGAATGTCTTACCAGCCTGAGATTTATTTCCATCTGAACTTTCATTTGTGTCAGCAAACTGGGTATCAAAATTGCTTCAGTCAGAAATTCTAAAGGGAACCCAGATTTTGGCTTTGTAATACTAAAAAGCAATCTTATTCAAGTACAAAATATAAATCTTTCCCAAAACAATGAGGGTAAACCTAGTAATGAAGAGTAATTCTTGGTTTTAGTCTTTTGAAATTACTTAAGTTATCACCATTATTTTTTTGCCTTTGACATTTTTATTAGTGTTAACAAGAGTATCTCATGCTGATGTCTGGAAAACACTGAGGACTGAGGTTTGGCAGTATAAACGTCTGGAAAACACTGAGGACTGAGGTTTGGCAGTATAAACCTCCACCTGGAAACAGCGTGCCTTGTCATTGACATCTGTGGGACTTTGTGTACAGGTAATATTCTCAGCTGGTCTAAAGCACAGGGTTTTAGTATTTACACAAGTCTGCCACCTGGAGCAGATGTGCTGGTACTTAAAACAGGACTGGGGATAGAACTTCTGCAGAGGATGCCAAGAACACAGTGGAAGCATGCAGTGCTTAATGCAAGCTTAATGTCTCTGAAGTCACTGGCAAAAACCTGTAATGTTCAGCTTTTTCCATATAAAGCCATCCATTTACTGTTCGTTTGCTGTTTATTTTCCCCTTTAAGCATACCCAAAGTTCTTGGTGTATAAGGAATAAGACCACCATTGTTCACTTTCGCATGAACAATGACCACACCAAGATTTGGTTTGAAATGCAGTGATACGGGAAGTCCTCTGAGGTCACTGAAATGATCTCCACTGATGTCAGGGTAATTTGAACAATAATTAGAAGAAATATTGTCTTATTGCTATCAGATGACGTTGCTCTGGGACCTCTAAACAAGATCGGTAGTATTTCAATTCCACACAAAGGCCAAGTGAAAATGGAACTATTTTTCAGACTAAGAAGCTGCACCAAGAAAGTGAGGATATTACAATTTATTCAGGCCATTGTTTCTGGGGTCTTTTGATATGGATCTGTGAGTTAATCTTACAACACTCAGACTTAATCTGAGAATAATTAAGATGATGGGATCAAATATTAAGTGATATCAAAGCAGGAAATGCAATGAAAACTCGAAATAATGATCACTCAGAGGACACGTACACTCAATCAAACATCTCAACTATTAATTTTTTGTGCAAGTAAGTAATCATGTGCTTACAGCTATAAATATATGGCAGTTTACTGTGTATCCAGAATTTCTGGAGTCCAACTGTAAAGATTCCTCAAAAAATTTTTGAAGTAAAATATTCACAGCAAAACTCCTGTCATTTTGTTTCAACAGTAATAAACTTTCACGTAGAAATAAAAATTACTCAAATTATAACAGTTTTCAACTCCTTTATCTGTTTCTGCCTGCTTCACAAGTAAACCTGGACATGTGCACTTGTGCTAGATATAAAAAAATTGATTTCTGAATTAGAGTAAACTCACTGTGTGTCACAAAGTAACCAGCTCTGTGTCACAACCTATAGGGTTATTCAGCCTGCAGGTGTACAGAAATCCTGACCACGGGTTTGTAAGATTCTGTAATACACAAGAACATGGAGGCTATGTTATCTATATTTCTCTAATTTATTACAGATCATCACAAATATCACACAAATTACCACTAGCAAATATAATACCATAAAATTACCACTAGCAAGAATAAATAGATTAAGAAAGTGAATATATGTATGTATTTTTATTACAAATTACTATTGGCAATCAATAATATAATATCGATCAATAGTATGGCAGTAGTCAATAATAGAAGCAACCATTTGCAGAGCAACAACCGGTCTTATAGCAGCGATTACTATAACAGCAATCAATTAAGTATATGTTATTACAGATTACTACAAATCTGTACTTATGAAGTAACTTATCACAGTATAACAGCAGATAGATATTCTCATGGCAGATTACTTATATGGATATACAGTATCGGTATCAAGTGAATTAGATTTCAGAAGAGACCAAACCATCCTAGAGGGGAGAACAAACCTATCCCAGAAAGGAACACTACCATCCCAGAAGTGGGAGAACAAACCAAACCAACCCCAAAAGCAGGCCCAAAGGGCGATCAGTGTGACAGCAGGCACAGGTTCACTTTAGAGGTGATCTGTGTCACAGAGGCTGGAGTCAGCTGGGCATGTCTGGTGGGAGTCCAAGGTCTTGAAGAAAGTTCATGTGGAGAGTTCAACCTTTGTAGGAAAGGAACAGCCCATGCAGCATGGGAAGGCTCCATTTCAGGTAAAAATTTAGCCGTTTTCATACCATAGATACACAAGAGGTTATAAGACATCACCACTTTGAGCAACCACTAAATGCTGTTAATTTTTATTTTTCAGCCAGTAGATGATGACATTTTCTGTTCTTTTAGACCCATTTTAATTTCCCAGACTGTTTCCACTTTTCAGACAAGAAGTAGCCATTATGGTCTCTTGGTTTTGCACTTATCGATGGTACCTGAGAATGTCTCCAGTTTCTAGGTACCCCAGCCATACTTCAGAGAGGCCAGTTGCACTTTCCAAGGGTATTTCTGGTTTCCAGGCTCATGGCTCCCAGGGTGGCAATCAATTTCACTGTCAGTATTTTCTCAGAGGACATTTATTCTGTCGAGTAATTTCCCTCTTCTAACCAGGCCAACTTTATGGCTGTTCACATCACTTTGTAAAGGTGATTTCCTAAATGTGTGTCTGAAAAGAAACAGTGAAGGAAGCTCCACGTTAAAATTATTATTACAGACATTTATTTTGTGACAGACTTTGTCAACTACAAAGCATGTCTTAGAGCTGCAATCTTAAACACGGCAGGCACTGTGGAATCTTCTTTAACTGCAGGTTTATGATGCAATCATGGAATATTTCCACAAATCATAATAATTTAATAATTTGGTAAATATTAAGAAGTACACATTATTCCCATGTTGGCTGTAGACTCTTAGAGCTATAAAGTAGGTAAAGTACATTGCTTCAGTTTCTCATATTGAATAATAATATCTTGGAGGTTAACTAAAGGATTTTGAGACAGGACCTTGGAGAGTTAAAAGCTTAATATCCTTTGTCTTTAGTAAGAATAACCTGACTGGGAACTTTTAAATATTCCAGTATATAGTCCTACTGCACACTAAGGCAACTGTGTGACCTTTGCCAGGGTCAGAGTGAGGTCTAAAGCCTATTTGCTGGAAAACAATGCCCAATTTTGGTCTTAGGAAAGTATCTTTCTAACTACTTTGTGTCCTCACCCTTTGTTTTTCTTTTTTTTTCTTTGTAAAATGAAGTCAGTACTGATTACCAGAAGAAAATTTGGAAGTATTTGTAACTGGAGGTCTCTCTGGGTGATTCTTGGAGAGATAAGTACTGATGATTTATTATCACTTTCACATTATGTTTTTTCAGAGGGGTAGAGAGGTATTTTTAGGACCTAGGTTGAAGAAATTTTGGTGGGTTTAGGATGCATCATTTTTAGTTGTATTAATAACGTCTTGTTTGACTTTGGAGATAATAACAGACCATGATAATTTCACAATGTGAATCACAGTACTGGTAAATGTTACTATGAAGTTACTACCTGAATGACATAGTTAAGGGTGGACGGAATGTGAGTCAGAAAAAGAACTAAGAAGTACTTGGTTTATTCTACCACACTTTGTCTCCACCTTTTTTGTTTTTTTTTAATAAATAGACTATATTCAAAACTACATGTTCTAAATGTGATTGTTACTAATATGACTTTGCAGACGTGACTTTTTGTACTGTTGGTGACTTCAATGTAGCAAATAAATCCTTGGAATAGGAAACAAAAAAAAAGAGAAATTTAGAAGGAGCAGTGTGACATGAACTGATGTGACAAAATAGCTGTAAAATTGATGTGACTTTGCAAAGTGTGTTAGTATTGGGTTTTAGCACTGATTTGTTCAATGTTATGGTTTGTTGCAGACCATTGTTTCAAGGGACTGCATATACTATGCTTAGTCTTTAAGCAAATGCATTGAATTCTGAATCTAAATCCCTAGCCATTTAGGTACGATCCTAAGCAGTCATTACACAAAAGTATTTTTAGAATAACTGAAAATCAATGAAGCAAAACAGCTTTGCAGGAGGATCAGAGTAAAAATTGTGAAGGAGCCATGATGTGTCTGTAGGTATAAAATACATTTTTTAGATATATATATGCACATTTACAGTTACACATACACAAAAATATAAATATATAGAGACAGTAATGTTACCATAAAAAAGGAATACATTAAGAATTCTACTTGCTACTCTATGAATTTTCACCACAGACAGAGAAATGTACTCCTTTCAAAGATGTCAATTAATGAATCTGCTTTTTACAGTATGGATGAAAGGGCACAGTGGAAATTTTGCTTAAATTTGTCATCATGAATGATGGAAATAAAATCCTCTAAAATATTGTTAGGATATTGGAAAGTAGCTTGGTGAATAACATAATGAATATTAAGTACTCAGTTTAATTACTCTGTTAAAATAATAATTGAGTGGTGGTGTGAGCTGTTTATAAAGTCATCCTGCTTGGCAGTCTAGCTATTGAAGATGCTGCTCTGCAGCCATTTGAGAGCCATGTGATTCTGATTTTGAATAAAAAAAATTAAAGTCAAAGCAAAGCAGAAAATGCTGGGGAACATTGTCCTAAAATGACAAAACCTGACACTGGGTGAATCTGGCAAATTCTCTATCACTAAACTGCTTTTCTACTTTTTATTTTTTAATTCAGCAATGCCCAGACAAGAGCATGACCTGTATGAGCAAATGTGTTTTCCTGTGGCACAATTGGCAGGATAAGTTGCATTATGTAAACTTCTACTTGTATATAAAATGTGTTTAAAAGTCTCTTAGACAGCGTATTTGCTGCTGGATATGAAGCTACAGAGGTAAGGTGAAATAGTGCTGATATATGCATATATGTACACACACTTTGCAAATCAGTGGATCTCAAGGTACTTAATAATTAAGTTATATTTCCATTTTATAGAAGGAAAAAGCAAAAACATATTTTGTGATGTTTTTGCTAGTTTATTAAATAGTCTCAGGAAAAATGAGGGACCAGACCAGAGTGGACTAGATAAATAATTTCTGAGTCTACTTTGTACTTGATCCAAAGCTCATTGAACTCAGTGGGAGACTTTCTGTCAACATCAGATGAAGCTAAAAATATTTTTCCTAGTATCTTCAAAGTAGAAGCTACAAACTTAATTAGCAACAAAGGAGAAAAGTTGTAGTTAACTTTAGTTCTTTCCAAAACCCCACCTAGTTATTTCTGGATAAGAAATACACATTTTCATATACTTTTTCTGTTATACTAAAGGTCTGGGCATAAACATAACACTATTCAAAAGCTTATATTAGTTACACTTTAGAAAAGAGATAATAACATGAACCTATAAGTTAGTTCAATGTTTACTAGCTCTTAACATGTCTATTCACATCTATTTATGGTATTCAGGTAAACCCTAGCAATCTGTGCTCCCCTCTGTTTTTAACAGCAGTTCATTGTTAATCTTATTTTGGTTTTACTTTATCTAGAATAACATTAAGTAATCATTGCTAGCTTCATTTTTATGCTCATTCAGGGTCAGTTTGAGTTAAAGGTAGTAATATAAGGTAAAACCTGAAATTATAAAGACCACTTTTTGGATGCTATTGGGCAATGATGACTGGGGGATAGAAGACCCTGCTTTTTCTCTTCTTTTTCTGGAGATACAGTGATGCTCAAGGAGAGGGGAGCTCACAGGTCTGCAGCTGTGTGTCCGGAGAGATGCTGAGAAAATCTGAGAAGGGGCAGGATTTATACCACTTCCCTTAACATGCCTAAATATTAGACAATTTATCTAAGCTCATAATTTAGGATGTCCCTGTGGTTAGTGGTGAGGCATGAGGCTCAGCTCATCCTTGGATGTATATCTAAACAATATAGGATAAACATGCCCATTTTCTGGGGAAAAAAAAAAAAAACAACAAACAACCAAAAAAAACCCTAAAAAACCTCCCAGAAACAAAACAAAACCCAAACCAACCCAATAACAACAAGAAAAGAGTGATTGAGAGTGACACACCATATGTTTTGAGGCAGGAGACCTACCTAGTTTTTGGCACAGAAATAAATTATTTTCCTTGGTGTATACCGATGTCAAAAGTGTCCTCAGTGTCTGCAGTGCACCCATCTCAGCACACCATCATCTGCAGAGATTAATCTACAACTGCAATGAAGAATCTGAGTTACACTGTTAGGCCCCTCTGCAAGTTATATGCAAAGTAGAATACCAAATAAATTTTGGGCAGAGAGCTAAACCGTATTTTGCCAGGACAGAACTGACCAGAAACTAAAATTAAGTAAACAATAAGAGCAAGAGAGTACTTTTCAGCCTTAGTTCTCTAAGGTTTCAATTCCTTCTTCAGAGCTGGATGAAGGAGTCTTCTCCTTTGAGGACAGACATGAAACCTTCCTGAGAGAGAAAAAGCTTATCCTGAAGGAAAGAAGTCTTTTATATCCTGTAGAAACTGTTTTACTGCATTTAATAGAGAACATTGTTCTGGGAAGCAAGATTTCACATCTGCTCTGACATTATACACCTTCACAAAAAAAGTTACTGTAAATTATACATAAAGACTCCAGGTAGCAGAGGCTGGGGCTAAGGACATGTTTCCTCCTTTTTGGTTTAGTCCAATGAAGCTTGGATTCTTCCTTGCAGCTTGTATCCCCACACCACGGGTAAGCAATTTAGTGAACGATGTGCAGGTATGGAAAAGAAGAACACTGGTTCTTCCTCGTAACCTTAAAAGAAATCCAGGAGTAGCCCTAGCTTTTACAAAAAATCTGACATTGTGCCTAGGTGGTGTGTTGCAGAATACCTACCAAAACATGGCATGACAAACATCCTTCCATGGGGAAACCTGGTTGGAAATACATTTGCTTTCAAGTAGGCATTGAGCTGCTCAGCAATAATCTCAGCTGAGGTGATCATGCAGAAGCCCAGAGGCAGAAACACTGCAGAGTAGAAAAATTTATAGTAAAAAAACCCCAAACAATAGCATCCTGTTATTGATTTTTGGCATCTCCAGAGGTGGAAGGAATATGTAAGGTAGTTTTAGGATTGCAGTTATGTGTGTGAGAACCTGATTTCCATTCACATCTTTTTTTCTTTTTAACTTGATTTTCAAGTACTGGCTTAAATTTAAATGTGAACTAAAAATTAAAATCATTCAAGTCACGTGTCACATTTGAATTCATTAGTTCCTGAAAACTCGTAGGATCAGCAAAAATAATTAATCTGATAATGAACTAGACAGGTATTTAGTTGGAAGAAAATAAATAATGGTTTGGCATATTAACGCAATAATACAGAGATACAGTTAATGTTTCTTCCTTTTGAACCCTATCAGCTGTTAACACAATATAATCCACTTAAGTAAGGCAGAGGTAAATAACATCTTCTTCTAGCAACAGATGATGTTCCCCTGCTTTTAATGCAACAAAGTAAGTGAAAATATTTCAAAAACATTTGCATAAAACTGCAGATAAGTATACTAGTGACGCAAATAACATATCATATAAGAAAAGAAATGGAAATATGCACAGTGCTGTTTGTGTGACGCATTATGGTGGAAATAAACAAGAATTAATGAACTTCTATGCTATGGGTAAAGTTAGCTCAGAATCTAAAATAAAACATATTTATATATTATAATCAGAGATTTTTTTTTTCAGTATTCCAGTTCAGTCTTTCTAATGAATCATTAAATTTGGGTGATCTACAACCTTTCCATGGAGTCATGTTTTTTCATTTTTTTTTCTCCCAGAAAAGAACTGTTAAGTAATTTTTCTTTTAAAAATGGGTACAAAATGCTGTTAACCCTACAGCAGCCAAGTCTAGAGTGACAGTAATGGATTTACATTACAAGCCAGTACATGTTTAAAAGCCTGATGTACCTGCAGTGTGGAAAATGGAGAGAATTAACCTGGTTCATCGCCTTCCCTTATTCTTATAAAAACAACTACAAAGGGGAAGAAAAAGCCCAGTTTTGCCCCATGCTAGTTGAAACATTAAGTTTCAGTATTCCTAAGGAAGGTAGACAGAGAAGTACAAAACATACAGAATAACAAACTTAACTTGCATACTTCTGAACTGTTGTGTCTTTGATTCATATCCTCTCAAGCCACTGTCTAGTCATTTTTCTTTAAATTGTATTACCTTTCTTTTGTTACAGGAAATAACTTGGGTGTCATTTATCATCAAGACAGTTGCAAGTATTTTCCTGAAAAAAGTATTTACAAATGACTAACAATGCTTTGCAAAACTTTAATTTCAGCATTATTGCCTAGTAAATCAAGAGCAAATATTGCTCCTTATCAGGTGGAAACAATAATAGTAATAATAATAATGATAATAATAAAGTCTAAACCATTTAATCTCTTCTGCTTTAGGTATCAGTTTGACAGTTTCATTTGGTATAGCAGAAAACTATTCCATTCCCTTTAACAATCAGTTTGAATGACATATTTTCTTCTATATATGGTACTGTATTTGATACAGTTCATGACAATGTTACTAAATAATGTTTTAATAATAAGATTACTTAGCTATTAAACAAGTGCACCTGATGTTAACAAGCCTGTTCATTCCTACTTGTGATTATGAATTGCTGTTCTCCCCAGTGCTCTTCCAGCTACCTGTCATTTTTCCATTTTTCCATGCTAATTCTTTGCTTTGTTGTGGCTCTTAAATGTTATATTTTGGATGGTGTACATTTGGGTTATACAGAGTTTCAAGAAATAACAGCAGTTTTATCTCAACACAGTTATTAGTAGGGGCTGTGAGCTTCAAGAAGCTAAAATGGTATTTTTTTTTCCACTGAGGTGCTGCCAATTAAGCAGTTTCTAAATACAGTTAAGTGTGATTTATACTGGAAATATTGTAAAAATGTCAAAAAAAAATAAATATTGAAATTTGTGTTCTCTGTCCAAGTATATTATTATAACGGCCGTATAAATGTTCCACAACTGTTTGTTGTCTAGAACATGACCAGTAAATCACTGGTTTTGATATCAAGAAATGTAGTGTTGATAGATATTAGCAGTGCAGAATTTCAGCATATAGGGAAAACAAAATGGCATGCAATGCCTTTCCTCTCAAACAAATGATTTGAAATCCTGTGTACAGGTTCACAGGTAGAATGGACAAGTGTGGTTATAAAGTGATGACTACTTAGTGCCCCTCTTGAAATGGGTTCAGCCCAGGTACAACATTCACATCTCAATTAACTGGTACTAGCAGAAATAAGATAGAATGGCTTTTTTAAAAAAAGACAAATAGGTCATTCTGAATATCCAGAGCTATTTCAGAATTTAATGAGGACTGCTCTCACACACTCCAGTGGGTAAGAAAAGATGGCAGTTTGTATGGGACTGCTTCTGTAACAATGCTGTTGGACATGCTTTCATCTCCCTTTCCCATTCCACTCTAAGAAGTTTCTCAACATGAGAAATAAAGGATGTACTCCAAATCTAAGAACTGCAAATGTGTAATATGTCTGAGAGGTTTGCAAAGGCTCTGGCCCCATAGTTGATCTTTAAGGGGAAATCTATCTTCTTAGACCCCGTCTAAGCAGCAGACTGACAGACAACTGAGGTTGTTTTGACTCATAACAGGTTGAACTGATGAGGAAGAAAACTCTCAGATCTAACCCTGACCCTGACCTTAACACTAATCCAAACCATGCCCTCCTTTTCAAAGCTGAGAAGGACGGTGTCGTTGACAGGGGTGAGCTGGTGTCAGGGAAAAAGAAGCCAAAGACAGGGTCTGCAAGTAGTGGATCTGATTATGGGTCAGGCAGATGTAGCTGGGATGCTTAAGGTCAGATGGGTTATGTCTCTGCTAAATAGTGTGGGTAAAGGCTACATTTGTGGTTTCTGTGAAACTAACCAAATTTCACATCAGTGGGGCTTTTGCTCTTTGTGTATAAGGCACACAGAACAGCGCTTTCCTTCAGCCACTCTCGTCCTGAGATTCACAGACGGCTGCTGACATCATATAAATGTTATCTCTGCCTCAGCTGGGATTTTGCATACTGTGCAGTGCTACTGTTTGTAAGGAGGAAACAGGAAAAGAAGCATTACCCATCTCCATCTCTTCCACATTTCTGGTAGGAAACTGTGTCAGGTAGCACTGCCGAACTCAAGAGAGCTGGCTGCTTTTTGTGACATCAATACCAGGGCCATGCAGTGAGAGACTGGATAGTACATGGCAATACAGAGGAGAACACAGCTGCTGATATACTGTTTATGTCCAGCTTTGACATCAACTGACTCTGTAAATTTCACAAGCATGATGTTATCTCCAAATCATCCTATAAACTTAGTGCTGTGCAATTAATTTAAAAAGTGAAGGAATGACATCAAGCCTGACATGTAACTACAATATATTCAACCTAAAACCTGTTCAATAGGACCACCCTTCCCTTTCATTGCCCATGAAAAACAAACTTACCGGTCACTGTCCACTTAGCAATGCCTCAGTTCAGATTCAGACATAGCATTAACATTCATCTGAGAGAACCTTAAATCAGTTTGAGTAGGTTTCTGTCTCACCCCAAATGTTTTGTTTTAAAATTTTGTTTAATGTAGTTGGTAATACACACTTGCTTCTAAAGTAAATGCCAAAAGAAGATACTTGATGTGTTATGCACAAAATTACTGGCATAGTTCTTTTCTACAGAAGACATGTCTTAAAAATATGGTGTTAGTTCTTGCTTCAGGTTTATGCTCTTGTTTAAGGACATTTGTAGATTTGTGATTAACAGTCTTAAAAAAGAAATCCAAGTGTTTTCAGGAAAACCAATGGAAATAAAGACTTTTTCCCTGGTGCGTGATTTAACGTATGACAGGATTAACACAGCATCAAAACTTTTGCTGCTGGTCACGTGTTTTTCAGCAGGTCAGCTGTGTTAACCCCTCTCCGCAGAGTTCACACTTTCTTTTACACTTTATCAACAGTTCCCCATTTCATGTGAATATTCTTTCTCTGCTCCTTTGGTTCTTCCCTCTTTTCTTACATTGCACTTGCCTGGGTCTTCCCTTCCATTACCCTTTTGTCTTTTCACTTGCCTTTGTTTCTAGGCTGTGTTTATTTTTGGCCTTTTATTTTTTTTAATGTGGCCTTAAACCATTGCACACCCTGCAGATATGTATTGACTTATGTGAGAGATCATCCTACTAGTTGCCATCCTCTGTTGCAAAAGAATTTTTTGTAAAAGAATTGCAAAAGGATTTGTTTTCCATCCATGCATAATGTTATAACACAAGTGATTCCAATGTGAAAAATGGATCCCAAATCCACCTGATTTTCTGATTTTCATTCCCTGAAGAAGAAAAAAAAACAACCCAAGAGCACAGTAATAGATAGTCTTTAAAGTATGTTTTCGTTATTGTTCATTACCCTACTTGTGATAGCTTCTTTCATAATGTTCTTACTCTCCTTTCTATTGCTGTCCTTCATCTTTTAAAACCCCAATGCCTACAATATTTAGTGATAAACCTATTGCTGTCAGGGATGAGCAAGTTTAGTACCTATATTTAATCCAAACAATCTTTTATATTGGTCAGATTATTTTTTCATATTCGCCAAAGGAAAAATCATTGCTGATTTCAAAATCAGAAAACCAGCTCAATGAATCAAGTTTTCAGAAGAATGCTATACGTAACACCTATTTGTCACACGCAAATTTCTTCCTTTTAGACCTTTCCTAAGATTCTGATTGTTCACCAAGATTGCTATATGCTCCTTACTTTCCTAATCTTTTCTAAAACTGAGTGTCTAAACCAGAACATTACACTCTAGAAAAGGCCTCATTTCAGATTCAAAAGAATCTCATCAGGTTTCTCACATTATTTTGGACACAGATTCCTTTATTCTTTATAAACAATAATTCTTTCATGCAGTAATCACTTGGGCAGTTAATATTCACTCAACAGATGATCAGTTCTTCCTCTAAGACACTAGTGCTTGACCAGTTAACTGCCACTTTGTTGTTAAGATTCCTTATTTATGAGAACCATGTTAAAACTATCTTCTTAGTAATTCCATTTTTAGAGCTGCAATAACTTGTGATTGAAAATTTCATACAGATGCTGAAAATCTGGCACACTGCATATATGTGCTCTTTTGATTTGTTTTAACCACAAGTCTCACATCCATTCATTAGGATTTTAATGAAAATGTGGAAGATGGACTCCTTGGTGTTACGTGGGGATCCTCGTCCCCACTTGCTGCGGCTGCGTAGCTGGTTGAACCTTAAGCTTCTCATTTCACTCCTTGGCTTCCCACCAATGTAAATGGAAGCTTGAGGAGATACGTAAGGGCTCATTGCTGGAGAGAGTTATGATCCTGCAACACATAGTGCAACTGGCAAGCAGCAGGGAATTTTCAAAATCCTATATCTTACAAATAGATTAGAGGATGAAGAACAGACACAAAAAAACCCCAAGGAATTGTCAAGGCTATTTTCCTATGCTGTGATATTTTTGGCTACATTAATGTCCATATTATTCCACCTGTGATCCACTTCCCTTTGTAGTGTTAATTTTACCTGGAGTGCTTTTGGATTAGGGGGGATGAGGATGAGAGAAGAACAAAATCAAACAGGATTTAAGAAAAAGGACAAAGAAATTCCTAAAGACAGAGATTGCTGAGGCAGTTTAGAAAGAGACTTCCAAAAGGTGAAGTTCAAGCAATGACACTGCTGGATGTCAGCACTGCTGTCAGCCTTTGTCCTGCTGTGCTTTCAGTGACCTACTGAAGGCCTAGAGCTCTATTAACTTACCAGCATGCTGCTGTGCTGAGCTCTAACCATGTCCCTCTCATGGTACACATCTTCATAAAGTCATGGTTGTGTGTTACTGCAAATGCTCAGGAGGGATAGTTAATCTCACTACTTTAACCACTCAAGAGGCACTAATGGAAAATTGATAAGAAGCTTAATATTATTAAACACCTGTGAGAAACCATTTAAGGCAGAAGAGAGTTCTGCATCACTGAGGCCATAATCCTGCATTCACAATTTTTGATGCTTTTAGGAGGAAAGCCAAAGCAATTAAAGGTCATATTTTAATAACTGTTGTATACTTGATTTCACCTCATAGCAATCCCAGACAAGTCCGTAACAAACAGATGATCATGAAATAATTATGAAAGTTTATGGTGAAATGGACAAGTCATATGGCCTGCTTGACAACTGTATTTTGTATATTCATATTTAGTTTTTGCTGAATCAGAAACTTCATTAAAGGTATCTGATGGCTAAAACAAAGGAAGAGAAATTGAGGGTTCCTCTGTTCCAATGCAAACTAAGTCACTGGTTAATTGTGTTTTTTTTGGTAAATCACTTCAGGTGTGAAGACCAGCTTCAGAGAAAGCTGCAAAGTGTTGAAGGAAGACAGGCAGCTGTTGACAGTCTTCACTTATATTCTGAATGACTGGCATTAGCCAAGTCATGTCTATGAGTTGTAAGGTTGTATGATGATAAAGAATTATACCCATGCTAATATGGCCACTGAAGAGGCAGAGTTAATACTGTTGGCACAGTGAAACATTGCTACACCCCAGTGAGGTCTGGATCAAAGCTAGCTTGAAGTGTAGGCAGAGCTGTTAATAATACACTGCATCATGTTAAGCCTCTGGTTTTTAGTAAGTAAATCATTTAACAGGTGTGGTCTTGTGTGCCACTTCCTGGTAATCCATTAATGACAATTTATCATGAACCATTTACTTGAAGGAAGGTAAATGATGTCACATAATCTGCAGTTTTAAAGAGAAAGAACTATTTAAGGTTTTTAAATGTTATTCAGCTTTTCTAAACATAACCCTTTTCTTCAGACTTCATCTGCTTGCTTGTGTCAAATTGTAACTAGCAATAAGACCAGCAGGAGCTGCCAAACTAGAGGTTTGTTAGTAAAAAAGGAGAGGGAAGTGCTGACAAATTTTGTCTATGAGGTTTCTCAGATTTTGGGGACTCCTTTAGTTCAGGCCACGGACTTATAAGCATTTGTTATTACAAAGTAAGTCCCACTTTTCTTTGTATGTTTCACTGCCAGCAAGGAATGAGTAGGTAGAGAGTTCAGGTATTTTTGCATTTTCTGTGTTTTGCTCAGTTGGACACAGAACAGCTGAAGCATGGGATGATTGTAAATTGACAGAAATTAGTAAATGTTCAGTGAATAAAGCTTAATAATTATTAGATTTTTAATAAGAGGTATGAAATAGTAAATCAGGAGTTTTAGCACTTGTAATTTACCAAATGAATTAAAGATTTAATGCATCTATGTATGTAAAGCTGGGATTTGTTAATCGTGAACATGTTATCTACCAGGAGAAATCTTCACAAAAGCAAGAAAGATATTGCCTTCCCATGACCAACACATTTATTCATATTTTTCTGAAAATGTCATTGTGTTAAAGATGGTGGCAGTAGGCTGGGCAGCTCTTGTTTCCTTTGTTTGTGGGAGTGAACTCTGGCAGCAAGGCAATGCTGTGTTTGTATTTGCAACCACACAGTATGTTGAGCCAGGAAGAGCAACAGGTCTGTAGCGCAAGAGAGGGAAAGCAAAGAAACACTGGCACAAGCTGTGACAGTCAAATATTCTTAGTTCTACAGAGTATTGTGTTTTGATGAATCATTTCCTGATTTTTCTTAGCCATCTCTACTGGAGCTTTATTGATAAATGGATTGCAGCTGGGTACTCAGACTATGCAGAATTACAGGAGAGGTTTTCTGGGGGAGAAATTTCTGCAGGTTTCGGCTCAGCGTTTACTGACCCTAAATTTATGGAAAATCAATAGAAAACACATGGCATTTGACATACTTTGTAATCACAACAGTGAAAACATCCTTAAATGATAGCAGCTTTACAGACCATAGATTTTCTGAAATTTACTGTTGCTGATCACAAGAGATTTTTTTTTAAAGGATGTGCTGTAGCTACAAAAGGCCTACCCTCTGCTGTAAAAAGGGATCTGATATGAACTGCAGTGTACTTCTCAATATATGTTGCTTTTACTCTACAAAAAAAATAGAAGTAATGAACAAAATAGTTTTATCAAGTAAGATCTTTTTCCTCATAAATTCTGATTCTCAAGAGAATTATCGATTTCCTGTAACCTCTGCTCCATGCTTTTTGAAACACAGAAAAATATCACTATAAAAATTAGCAATCTTTGCTGCAGGCTGCCACTATATCTCTTTCCATTCTGATACATTCCTGTTGTACAGAAAGTTCTGTAGTGAAATACAAAAGCTAGCGTTTAGGCAACTTTTCTTTTATAGTACATTTAGCTGCTATCTTGAGGGGAAAAGGGCACATTGTGGATTCCATAAAGTAAGTACTGTCATTACATGTTTTATGTACTGTTTTGATGACAAGCTGTATATAGTCTGTCACTGAGAGCACAAATACCATGAATCCAGCTGACATAGCAACCTTTCAAAGATGGCAGAGAGCTAAGGCTGGCTTGTCACTCTTAACTCCACTTTCTACATATTCATGACTCACGAGAGAGTTTCTTTTGCAGATGTAGAAGGTTATGAAGTATTAATAACCACTGAATTTGAAGTTTGATTTTGGCCTTCATGTAGTTTTGCACATCTAGCTTTAGAAAGTGAGATTTGGACATGAAGATGTGTTTAATTCAGTACCTTTGTGCCCTGGCAGTCTTGTGGCTTGTGCATACCTGTTTGTAAACTAGTGTAGGTAACTCCGGTATCAGATAAACCTTAAATGAAACTCATTATTTTATCAAAGCAAAAGGAAGCTTTTCATGTTCTTTTGGTCTAAATCTGTTTGTGCTGGCATAGCTATGATGATATGTGTGAAATCTGCTTTAATAGTGTATGTGCTGAAGGTATTTGGGTTATAGATATACTCACATGGCTGCCATAACAGTGCATCTGTTCGGGTGATGAAAGGTTTGCTTGCATCCTAAGGCTTTGGTACATCATATAGCTTACAGTTTGAAAAAAAAACCTGAAAAAGCCCAACCACCCAACCCCCAAAATAATCCCCATGCCACAAACCACTCAGCACTTGTCCAGGAAATTTCAGCAAAATTTTGGAATTTTGATCTCTGCTCCCTGTCAGTTTTTGTGGCTTTACAAGATTTGGTATCTTGACTTGTCCTTTTTTTTGTTTTTACTATTATTTCTTGATATTCCAAACTTATTTTTATTATTGTTGTATGACATATGCATCCTTCCATCTCTCAAAACTGAATGTATAGTCTGGCATGATAAAGGTCAGCAGAAATGTTAATCTAAAAGATAATCATGCCATAAACTTATGCTCTATTTTTTTTTTTTTTATTTTATTTTTTATTTTTTTCTGTAACTTCTGAATCATGTTTTTTTTTCTGAGATGTTCACAAACAAAAGTTTGAAAATGCTGAAAGGGAGGGAGCAGGTTTAGGATTAGAATGCTGTGTGCTAGAGGATGAGCATATGGATTTTATCAATAGTTTTCTTGTTACTTGTTTAGTCTTCACAGAGCTTTCTAAAGGACTGCAGTGATGCAGATGCCAAAATTGAGTCTGTTGAAATTGGATTTTTCCTTCTCTATCTGTGGAAATGTAATTTAATAGGACAATACAAAGAAAATTCTGTTCTTTAAAAGTGCTTTTTTTCTGATTTGCAGTTTCTTCTTCCACAAAATCCTCTGCTTTTCTGATCAACGTAGGGTCAAATGAAGACAACAACAACAACTCTGAAATGTGCCTTTGGCATCACAGGAACTTAAGTGCTGCAGACTGTACTGATTGCCTGAAGTACTGAATTCCAAAATGAAAGCATAAAGTAGAATGGGAATGATATGCAAATTGGAAAAATCAGTAGCAGTTATGCTTACACAGTACTAAAGATAAACTGCCTTGTTTGTATTCTACAGCAATAGGTTTAGCTGAAAACAACTTTTTGTGTGTGTTTCTCTGAATAAAACATTTCCTCTCAACACAAGCGGCTAACTTAGAATGCAAAGTCTGTTGAATCAGTGTTGGCTCAGATTTGGGAAACACAGAGTAAATTAAAAGCAGGAGTTCTCTTGGGCTACAAACATGTCTTAAAGCAGGTGGCTCTTTGATGCTGAATGTGTGAATATATGTCAATTCATATATGTGACTATGTGTGGTAAAGAATTTTTAGAAAAATTGCAAAATATAAGAAAGTTGGACAACGTAAAGTTTTAGGTTTTGTATCATTAAATTTACTATGATATAGTCAAAATCTAAAAATGACTGAACCTGTTTTGACCTGAACCGTTACTGTCTTTTGATACATTTATTGAATTATGCATCCAAGGAAATAAGGTACATTTAAACAAGTGTTTAAGCATAATTAAATTAGTATCAGAGCTGGGTTAAAATTTCAAGTGTATAAATTCTATTGATTTGTGTCAGGAGCTGGAGAAACAATGTATTGCTCATAGCATCAGAAACAAACAGTAGTCAGAAATACCAGTAATTTTGTCTTATATAGATATCTACACTTTTTTGTGGAAAAGGTTGGCAAAAAATACAGAAAAGAAAGACTGCCAGTCTTGAATGTCTGATACCCTGTGGAACAAGTATGATTTCAGTGCCAGAGCTCTAGTGAGGTAAGTGATCTGAAAAGAATCAAGGGTAGGATAAAGACAGAGAGGGGCACATATGAAAAAGAATAATGGAAATTCAAAGACTCAAATTAAGTAATCTTTGGAAAAAAACACATGTGTGATGCCTGTGAAAAATAATTGATCTGGAGAAAGAGAAGGCTTTGCAAGGTTGTAGAAAGTTTGGGACAAGTTTTGTTTATTCTGACACCAGCTTTCCAAACTTGACTGTGTACATTGTAGACTTCCCATAGTTTCCTCTTTCCCCAGAAATTTCATCTGTGGTCAGAATGTATAGTCACAAAAAGTCCTGTGTTTTCTTTGGAGGGGTGTATTTTGTCTTTGTCTGAGTTTTGTTTGTTTGTTTGCTTGGTTGTTTGTTTGTTTGCTTGTTTGTTTTCTGATACCTCTAGTCAAATTGGGTTTAGAAGTACAGAATGATAGGTGGTTCATTTCCAGTATTTATCTCATAACTAATGCATTAGAACTACATGATGATTTCACTTTGGATTCCACAGGGCATGGAGAATTGTAACCTGTAAAACTAAGATGCTGTATTCAGTATGCTATGCTCTGGAAGGCAAAATGATTAATAAAGTAATGACTTTAAAGCAGAAACAAATAAGAAAAAGTAAATCTGCCCCAGGTTATTGAGAATGGCTCTAAAGTACATCTGTAACAGCCAAATTTTGAAATTTATATACCTATAATTCCAGTGACTGGGTGAGCTTGGCTGAGAAAAGATGCTCATGCTTTAAACTATATGACATAGCTCTGTTTGGTGTTTTTTAAATGATAATAGAAAATAAATAGCTATTGAAATATCTACATTTTTATTAAAGAACAACTCTTCTGGAAAGTTGATTCCTGACAAATTGTATGGCAAAGAAAAAACCTAAAAGCTGTCATTAATAGTACAAAGAAATTTTTAAAGTTTAAAATATTTAAAAATCTCAAATTGCATCTTTTATCAAAAGATGTGTTATTCACTCTTTTCCCTTTAGTGATTAGTGGCTTTGATGTAAAATTTTTCATTTTCTCAAATATAGATCTCTAATTCATTTGAAACCCAGCTGGGACGGCATACCCTAAATTTTGGTTTTGCATCAATGTGACATTTTTAATTAAAACAGTAATGGTATTGATTAGTCATGTGGCATAATATCTGCTTTCATATTCTTGTTTGCTTTTGATTAAAACTTAATATTGACAGAAAATGTCACATTCATTATAAATGCCTAGGAATTGTATACACAAAACTGCCTGTAAACTTTAAAAAAGAAAAAAGAAAAAATATGTAGATCTATTGGAAAAATTAAATAATTATACACAAAGAAACAATAAACTAAGCATCCTTCATTACAGAACTCCCCAGTGTTGCCTTCACATGCTGCAGGCTCTTTGTTATTCTACAAAAGCCCAGGGATCTTAGGAGACTACTTACATAATTACACTTTTAATTATGACTTAATTAGTTTAAATAAATGGTGGTATTTCCATATGTCCATGGCTGTACTTCAGTTGTTTGTTAACTCATAGAGTGCTAGTTTTGATCTGTACTACAGCTTTGCACTATCTAGAGCAAGATAGTGGAATTGAATGAGTGTGACTTCTATACTGCTGTAGATCACTTTCTTAAAATTAAAAAAATAAAATAAAGAAAAAAATTTACCCAGAGGAATCAGGGGACTGCTCATGTGCTCAGTAGGGTAAAGGATGAGATCTTCATTAATTCCAGTCATGAAGGTTAAAGCCTTGGCTGGTGGCTGCAAAATGAGATTTTGTAAGTTATTATTTATCTTGTCTCATAGGATGGAAATTAGCTATGTAAACAATCTCATTCTCAGATTTTTGAGTCAAAGTGTGTGACAGAGAATATATTCAGCCTGTCTCTTTTGTGTACCCCACACAACTTTTCTTTTGCTAACTGTATTCTTTGATAAAATCCAAACATATTTAACCTTTCAGTTTAGATGAGGTGGATTTGTTTAAGGAAACAGGTAGGCAGACACAAGAAACTAGAGATATCAGATTGCATATAACATTAAACTGCTACCCAGTTATGTGCTGGAAACACTTTGAAGTGACTTGCAGTAAAGCTGGCAATGATCAGTGTAAAATCTCTCACAAGATCAGTGTAAAATCTATCATTAAGCAATATATGACACCATTTGGTTAAATCACTCTCTAGATTGTAGCATCCATACCTGGACGGATGGATGACTCAGTGGCTGTGGGCTGGTGTGATTCATCCCCTTTTGACCTGCATGGTGTATTGTAGACTTCAGAATCATGACAGAAGGCATCCAGGGCTTCATTCATCTCTTTGCAAACAAGCGATGATGCCAGGGGTAGGGCAAGTTAAAGCATTAGTTTTTTATAGAACAATGGAAATTGGAGCTAAAACATTCTTTCTGCTTATTTCAGTTCTCACCACTGAAGAAATATGAATGCAGGACTGCATTGACACCTTCCTAGACTCAATGTAAAACACCCTTTTTTGGTCTTGCTACAGTAGACTTGCTATCAGAAGGGCCAAAGCCTCCTGGCTCATGGTCTTCATTCATACTTTCTAACAGATCACATACATTCACATTAAGAGATTACAAGAATCAGACTCAATATGGATCTATTTTGAAAACACCTATGAATCTATTGCACCCTAATGCTCCCAGATGCTGCTATACTTTTACACAAGTGAGTTCAGAGCATTCCGGATACTGAACTGGTATTTGCCAATCTCAACCATGGAATACCCATTTTACTGGAGAAGGAGCACCAGTGTCTACCTACCTTTCTTCTGGATGTGGAAGCCTGCAAATATCCATTCTCATTTTTATCTTGTCTGTCATGTTTGGTGGCTGTAGGTGGTCCTCTGGCCTAGGTTTGAAGGCTGACAGGCATACAGACAGCATACATAGATACTTATTCTTGCTGACTGGTGACTCATTCAGCAGACTGCAGTGATGTGTCCTACCAAAGCGTGAGTGCTTAGATGAGTAGGAGATTCTAGCAACTACAGGCTGTGACAGCATATCTTTTCAGTAGATGTAGCCAACAGCACAGCAAAACTGGCTGCACAGAGAATATTGAATTCAGATCAAAGGCTACCTGTGCTTATTTAGTCCACATGGACAAATCTGAAAATACCTAAAGGAATACTTGAAGCTTCAGTAAAAATGATCTGGCTAAGAATTTGATACTTTCTAGCACCTTGGTGCAAGACTGTGAAATGTGTTTTTTCTTGTAGCTAAGGATTATCAAAAAATGCAGTACTCTCTGGTCCCAGAATATGATACTACTTTTTGACCTTCTGCACTCTAAATACATTGCAAACTGTAAATTAAAAATTAATATTACTTTTCCTCAGCACAAAACATCTTAACCATGCAAGCTGTTGTTCTATACATGCTGTTGTCCCAAAAGAATAAACAAGTGTCATATGAGTTATGCAGTCAGGTGTAAGCATCTCCACCAGAGGGGAAAGCTGCAGTCACTCTTATTCCCAAGTGTGTTTGCCAACCTGGCCTTGTCTCTATCATCATTTGACATAGAAGTGCTATCACACTCATAAACAGAGTGCTTGCAAATTATGTATAAAGCAAGAGCTCTTTTGGGGATGGACTTTTGTTCTGTACCATTTCACACCTTAGCCCCAGTACTAAGACATTGTTGACTGACTGACAGTCTGCAGAGTTGTGGCAGCATGGGAGCACAGGCGACTAGTGAATGATGAAAAGAAACATCTAGTCTGCTGAACAAAAGCAAATTTGAGTTTTAGGTTACAATTACAGATGACTGGCATGCAGAATAGGCCTTACTAACT
>JANHGB010045086.1:0-11494 GCA_026283785.1 Coracopsis vasa | reverse complement strand
TGCCCAGAGAAGCTGTGGCTGCCCCATCCCTGGCAGTGCTCAAGGCCAGGTTGGACACAGGGGCTTGGAGCAACCTGGTCTGGTCGGCAGGTGTCCCTGCCTGTGGCAGGGGATTGGAACTGGATGATCTTAAGGTCCGTTTTACACAAACTATTCTGTGGTTCTATGAACTTACGAATATTGTACCTTCTGCACATTCACTTGTGGCCCTAGCATTTAACTGAGGAGTTAGAATAGAAAAAGAAGTACCAGCAGTTCTGTCCTCATCCTCCTGGAGGAGTGGGGACTCCTCAAATGTAGTTTCCTCTGTTTCTTTTATCTTCTAGTAAAGGTGTTCATCACAGGAAGTGTTCTTAGGAGCCAGCAGCATTTGAAAATATTCACAGGAACTGAATTTTAAACAAGTTTACAGCTGAAGTCTCTTCCTGGGTGAGGTTTCTTCAACTGGGAAGTGGCAGCAAACCATTTGGTACTTGTAGTTACTCAACACAGATCAGTTGTGTGTAAACTGATAAGCTTGAAACTTTAAAGCTTTCAGTCTGCCCAGCAAGGAAGCGTTGGGTTGGTGAACATCTCAGAAATAATCTCACACATGTAGTAAGAAATGAGAAATCTGTGCTGGGCTCTGCTGCAAAGGAAGAACATTGGTTACTAATATCACTGTCTCTCATTCCCATTTTTTCAGTATAGTTTTCAGAGTTGGATAAGTGTTTGTTCTTTGTATGTAAGTACATGTATATGTACACATGTACATGTGTACACAGTAAACCCCAGCCTTGTTGAAATGAGGTGCCCTATTAATATCAAATTCAGTAGAGGTAGGTTTCTACCTGGAATTACTGAGGAACAAGAGACCATTTTGCTTTTGAGTGTGGAACATATTTTGTGTACCTTATTTGTAGTTTTGATTTGGGTCTTTAGGATTTTAAAACTGCAGTTGTCTGAGTATTTGTGGTTTACAAGAGATGCTGTGACAAAGGCAGTAGGGACCTGAGTCAGATTTGCTGTAGACAAGTTCTGAAGCCTCTGCTAAAATGGATGGCCAAGAGCAAACACACCTAAACCTCAGATTTCCCATAGGCAATGTTTGTTATATGATTTCAGTAATGCTTCCTAACTTCCCTTCTGAGAAGTTAGCTAGTCATGAAGACTATTGAAAATTACAGCTTCACTGGTCACAATTTGGTGTTTTGATCTGATAACAGATATTGATGAGTGCGAGAGGGGAACTCACAGTTGTAAGGTAAACTTCGTTTGTCAGAACACAGAAGGATCATTCTACTGTGAGTCAAAGCAACGCTGCATGGATGGATTTTTACAAGACCCTGAGGGAAACTGCGTGGGTAAGTCTGACCAGGAATATGTTTGTCATATGTGCAGCAGCACTGGCCAACTCCTCTTCCTTTTAGCCTCTCCAAAAGGTATATATTGACCACATGTAGTTTTCATCAAATCCTGCTGTGAATTTAACTTAAACATCATTGTCCTTTTAAAGATATGCATGCTTGCATATTGAATTTGAAAGTCTTGCCACAGGAGACCTTCATCAGCACAATACATTGAAATGAAGGAAAAGAAGTGACAGCTGGAAGAAAACAGACCAGAAAGGTTAAGTAGCTTCTCTCACTATTCTATTTCATTTTCTTCACCAGATATTAATGAATGCACATCTCTCCCTGAGCCATGTAAACCAGGATTCAACTGCATCAATACCGTTGGGTCTTACACCTGCCAAAGGAACATGCTGACTTGCAGCAGAGGCTACCACTCCAATGAGGAGGGAACGCGATGCGTCGGTAAGGTTAGACTCCACGGTCTGGTCAGGTGCCCTCTCAGAGGAAGAAGAACATTTCAGTTCTAAAAAAGGGGGTTTGAGGTTGATAACTGTGTTTGAGAAATGGGAATTGCTGTATGCATTTGCTGTCCAGTCAGCTCGGTGATATGCTTACACTACAGGATGCTGCACTGATGTCTGGCTGCTGCATGGAGTTCCTCCTGGTACACCAGATGACACTGGTTTTGACTGCATATGGGATTTACTGGCTACTGTTCTGGAGAGAATGTGCTCTAGTTACTTTTCAAACTCATGCTGTCAGTCAAAACCACAATCCTTTGCTATTTTTACAGTATCTCACTGTGAGTGACAGGATCTGAAGCCATGGGATGCAGCAAAGACAAACACTGAGTTTATGGACTCACAAGAGTAGCACTAAGTGGATGTTCTTCGTAGCACTATGAATGGTGCTCCCCATTTACATCCAGTTGTGTGTCTATTTAGGATAACTTCTTACTTTCTTTGTGAAAGAACGTTGAAATATTCATACAGGCTGGCATGCAGCTTGATACTGATTTGTATTTGTTCCAATGTGTTTATGGAGTTACTGACTCAGAGTAGCAGATTTCATCTCTTATTAGCATTTGTTCTGTAAATGCACACTATGTACAGAGGAGCTGAAAGCTTGCTACTTGGCAAGGCAGGGTTGGCTATGTGTTCTTTAATTCCCTATGTTCTGTGTTACACAAAGTAGGAAATCATAAAACAACAGTGGGGAGAAAAAATAAGACAAATCAGCATTTTGGTTAGTGATGAAATCCTGATGATTTCTGCTTATGTTACCTTTGAATGAAAGGAAGGATGGAAAATAAGGATTTGCTTTGTGCTGCTCCAGGTGGGTGGAAACTGTGTTAGAAGCTATATGATTCTGTGATTCTGTGACTAGCAAGTTGAAATGAAAAATAGTGGTATAGATAGACTCCATTTCTGCATAAATTTCTGCATTCTCCTTTTTGCTATTCATTATGCTCTGTCTCCCTTCATGATTTTACTCCCAGGACTACCCAGGCCATGCTTGGCCACTGAGAAGGTGGGAAGATTTGGAAGCAGCACAAGATAGGGGAGTTTGTGTGTAACTGAGGAAGTGAAGAAAGCTTCCTAAGGCAGCTCCAGGGGGCAGAGTAGTGCAGCCTGAAGTATTTCAGTTGTCACAAAGGGAAGGTCCCATCTGTCTTTGTTGCTGTGAAGACACAGTTCTTCAGCTGGTTTCCATCAGTCCTGTTTCAGAGAAGTCAGGGGGCTGGGTACACTTGCACCACCTGAAGTGTGATGACTCTGACATTGTTTTTAGCGTTACCACCATGCCAACATCTCCATGAATGCCATTTCTTTCACAGGTCAGCAGTTGTCACTGAGCAGCTCTGAAGTACTGGCTGCAGTGCTAATAGCCTTCACTTTCAAGTCCTGCCAATGGCTAGTGCAAATCCTCTTCCTAAATTTCAAGTGGATGCTTTATGGAAAGAGGCCAGCTTTTTTCCCCAGTTGTTTCTAAAAGAGAGTGTGTGTAATGTGTGACACAGGAGGAAATTGCCACCATTCATACAGCATTTATATCTTCATAGCCTGCTGAGATAACACAATGCATTCTAATTACTGATGATGCTTTGTCTCCACTTTACATGATTGACAATGCTTTTAAGGAGCAGGTATAAGGAAGCTTCTCTAGTTTGATTTTGGGAAAACAAATGTTTAATGTAAATTGGTGATTTCTGTCTTTGCCATGTCACTGTGTCTCCACTGTCTGGATCTTCTGGTATTTTTTTGTATGGCTTTCTTTAAGTAGGCAGAGACATGCAGAAAAAAACCCCCAACATATGGTCCTACTTCCCCTGTCTATGGTAAAGACTAGTTTCTTTAAAGCATTACAATAGCTAATTAGATTCCTGATTCAGATTTATTCACAGTAGTAAATACATAATCTGCATGTTTCTCCAGCAGAACTCTACTTGTATGGTTATCTTCTCTGCTTAGAGGATTCACCTCTCTTTAAAATGTTAGTATTTTCTGGTTTAATAAATGAGCCATTAAAAGCTACCTCTTAATTTAACTGAAAAATACTGTAGCTATTGTGAAATACAGCATACTGGTGATGGTATAATGCCCTAGAACTAATTAAAGTCTGAATGCAATGGAATATATAATTTTGGGCAAAGTAATAAAATGGTTACACACAGAGATACATTACAGATAAACCTGCTACTTTACAAATGTATATCTGCATTAGAAACTTCCTTGTTTTGATGCTGCCTCTGAATTGAAAGAAAATGAGACAGCATTTCAGCAGAAATCTATGAGCCTGTCAGGAATTCCTTGCTTGGCAAGTGACATTCCCTGCCATCCCTGACCCCCCCATGCCAACAGGAGTTTTTTAGGTGGGAATCTGTGCTGAATATTGAGCACAGTATTTGTCAGCACCTCTCACCAGGGTTGATATAATCCCCACTTTTCCACATCCAGGTTTTTGTGGCAAGTAACTTGTTCTCACTTCCCTATCATTTTCTCCGCAAGTGACTGTTTTCCTGAGCACTCTCCAGGGCTGCTGTTTGTTGGAGAACTGCCCAGAAAACCTTTGAAATTAAGTAGTGCTCCAGTTGATCACTTCAAAGAGGGCAGTAGGGAGAGAACCTCCAGTCTTAGACTACCATCCTAGCTAGTGTTACATGAACAGTAATTTGGGTTGTAAAAGTAGTTGAAGGTGTCAGTAACAGGAAGGAAGCAGAACCTGATGGCTTAGGAAACAGCAGAACTCGGAATGCTTCAAGAAATACAAGTTTCTGAGGGCTAATCAGAATTTCTGATGCTTCTTGTCACAGATGGTAACAGGGATTTGTTAGATACTGATGAGCTATTTAGTCATGTTGCAAGTCTTGTAAATCAGTGTGTATTGAAAACTCTCATCTTCATTTGAGCATTATTAAAATGAGATTGGGAGTGATGCATGTGAGTGGAGAAGCAGCTAATTTGTTGGTGTTGGGGTTTGGATGAGAGGCCATGAAGAATATTAAAATGTGAGTTGATTGAGAAAAGAAGATCAACATTGAGAAAGAGTAAAGTGTAGACAGCAGAAGCAAGACTGAAAGGGCAACTGGAGATGAAAATAGCAATTGCTTTAATTGAAGGGATGAGCAGAATTTCTGGCTAGTTCTCGTTTTGCTTTAAATGCCTTGCCGTGACTCACAGAATGGCAGAACATCAGAATAGGGTGTTTAAATGTCATGGTTTGATCAGAATCAAAATGTGTGTAGGTTGAAAGGCAGAACATACTGGGGAAGGTCCATTGCAGTAACATTTGCCATTTTCACTTCTAAGATAATGCATTTCTTTTCAGAAGTTTACTTAGGATATGTAAAGCTGACCAGAAGAGCACAGTGGGAAAGGCTGATTCTATTTGTTGTGTGCAGGGAACAACCCTAGCAGTTCCTATTCCTGTTACTTTATGTTTTCTCGTCATAAACATTGTTTTTTAGCAAACCGTATTTATCTGATCACTTTCTCTGGTTCTGCAGATGTGGATGAATGTCAAACTGGTGTGCACCGTTGTGGCGAAGGGCAGATTTGTCATAACCTTCCTGGGGCTTACCGCTGTGACTGCAAGATGGGGTATCAGTACGATGCCTTCAGCAGGAGCTGCATTGGTATGTAAGGCACAAGATGAGATGAAAAGACTGATTGATTGAGCCTTGGACCTCAAGGCAGCGCTTAGCACCACTGTAGTGTGCAGTTACTAGTTCTGCAATGCAGAGCCTCAGTAGATAACAGAGTCACCTCCAAAGCAGCCATCGTTGAGTGCTACCAGCCATTTAGAGTTCTGCCATTCCGTGCTGTGATTGTGGCCCAGGTGCCCTTGGTTTGGGTTAGTTGCAGGTTATCAATTAAAGTAATCTGCAGAGTACTTCCACATGGGTTATGCTTCTGCTGCTGTAGGTATTTATCCTTCTGAAGATGCCACAGCTTTCTTCATAAGATACAGCATCTTGTGGTTTGTCACTGCTGTACACCAATTAGAGCACAAAGTCAGACAGCATAAAACCTGAGGTTGCAACGTTTTATGCTCTGCAGATCAATCTCTTGACACTTTTTAAAATAACCTCCTGCATTTTGTTTGATGCTTTTGCTTCTAAGCTGAGTGTGTATTTGCTTGGTATGCTGGCAGATATAAATGAGTGCTGGAACTATCCTGGACGCCTGTGTCAGCACACGTGTGAGAACACCCCTGGGTCCTACCATTGCACTTGTTCTTCCGGTTTCCGCTTGTCCTATGATGAGAAGCACTGTGAAGGTACCGGACATTTTTCCCACAAGGAAGAAATTGCAGTCTGATTTAAGGAACTTTAGAGAAGGAGTGAGGTTCAATATAAATACAGTAAACTCATGATGTCCTCAAATTCGCAAATATTCAGTACTCACACTGTCAGATGAGAGCCAACAAGTTTCTTCCCTTGCTTCTTTTCCCTCTCATACTTTTTGCTTTGTTAACAGAGGAGAACAGAACAAAGTAAGGGCAGGAGACTGCTCATGCCAATTTTAGTAAAAGTGAAACATGGTATCCATAAAACTTGAAAAAATTTATTTTGAATTGAAAGTTCTCCATGATTTTTTAAGGCAATGATTACATAATTTTAATCAACTGTAACATAAGGTCTGAAACATACGTTTGCATGTGTATGTGTTTTCATTGGCATATATAAACATAAAATTCGGGTGGAACAGACATCCTCATGCTTCTTGACATTCTGCCTAAAGCAGAAACATCTTCTTGGGACAAATTAGTCCATCCTCATTCACTCTGACCTGGTAACAGTTCTCAGAGAAAAAAGTAGTGGAAGATACTGTTCTGAACTACCGTGGCAACGTCTGTGTGTTTGTTTTTGGATACAGATGTGAATGAATGTGATACTAGTCCCTGCAGCCAGGAGTGTGCCAATGTTTATGGTTCCTATCAGTGTTACTGCAGGCAAGGTTTCCAGCTAGCAGAAGATGGGCATTCTTGCAAAGGTAAGGCTGCTGCTTTGGCAGGTCAAGTTAAAGATGTGTATACTCTTCAACAGGCAGGGCTGTCTGACTCTCCACAGCACCTAATGCTGCAGGTGATGCCTAAGCATGATTGCGAGTTACACTCTGCCACAGACGCTGCAAATTGGAAAATGCAATTCATTTTCATGCCTTCTACCTGGGGCTGGAATTACACTTGTGTGACCGTAGAACTGGTGGGGTTATTGTCTCATGGGGCTAGAGCCTATGAAATAAATAAATAGAAGGGAAGATAGGTTTACCTATGCAGCATCAGTTAAAGCCTCCACTCAGCCATGGTTGAATGAAGGCTTGCTTTTACTTCTGCTCATGGTGGCTGAATGAGGAGTAGAGTGATCAAAATGAAGAAAGGAAGGGTTTTACCTGTTTGCTTGGAGTTACCAATAGTGACATTGGAGAGTCTTTAAGAAATTATGAAGAAACCCATGTTCTTCCTAGCACAAGGAAGCCCCCAAACTAATCCTAGAAGAATTATAGAGCTAACAGAGTTTTTCACTCAGATGTACGCTAGGCTTGTTCTTTTCCATGGATCCATACTACTTGCAACCAGTATTTTGGGTAGCAGTCTCATGGTCAGCATTTCAGAATGCACCATCATAGTGGTCCTAGAGCAATGTCAAACTTTCATGGTTGCATTCTTGTTTAAGAATGTATTATAAATGCGTCAGATGAGAATTTCCTTGTGTTCTGCAACCTCCCTTTCAAGATTCCTGTTTTTCTTCTTACATGTGTTTGTAACTGTGTTTTTTCCCCAGATATTGATGAGTGCACACAGAGTGCAGGCATTCTTTGTACTTTCCGCTGCGTGAATGTTCCTGGTAGTTATCAGTGTGCTTGTCCTGAGCAGGGATACACCATGGCAGCCAATGGAAGAACCTGTCGAGGTAATGAGGAGTTTAGGAACTGAAGCCATTATGTCATGAAGCTTTAATCCTTGGAATTCTCTAAGCCATTATGGTGATTCAGTCAAGTCTCCATGTTTTATATCAGTCACTGTTAAAAAGCCAGTATTTGACAAAGTTGCCAAATATTGGTATCTGCTGTGTCAGCTTTTTACTGTGGAAACCCAGCTGTCAATGGGAGCTAATTGCTTAAATTAATTCCTTAGGGACCCCACTTCATCATTCAGACGGAGGCACTTGATTACTTGCATGAGCTGTATGTGCACCTTGGCACAGCACTAGGTGATCTGGTGTCTTAGAGGTGCCAGACATAGAAATCTGTGGCTTTGTTATGGGTTGCAGTTTCCTGGCCTGGAAAACTGGGAGAGTGAAAGTAGGAGCTCTAATGGGGACCTGGGCATCCAAAAGCCTGCCACCTAAGCTTAATTAGATTGGTGTTAGTAAATGTTAGTGTAAATGACATGTCTTCCACACACACCCCGTTTTTTCCAGAGCCATAGAAATGTCTTCTGGATGTCTGATGATTTTCATTTGGTGCACAGCTGTCTGGTTTTGAAGTAAAAATCCCTCATTTCCAAAGGGTGCCCTGACTGTGGAATGACTGAAGATCTAGTTACCTTTCCGTACTCTACGTGCATTCCTGCAGTCTGTTACGCTAACTACCAGGCATTTCCTGCTCTTAGGTTTTGAGGAACCTGTCACATAACTTTTGGTTATGTCTCTCCTAGGCTTAAATTCTCTTCTTAGTGGTAAGGGCAGTAAATTTACACTGTAAATCATGAACAGCATGAGCGTGCTGGGTCCTGACTTTGGAGCAGAGGAGCAGACTAAACAACAAAATCTCTTCAGTTTTTAAGTATGGATGCGGTCACATCCACGTGCGGTTAAATTCTTGTGTAAAAGTCACCTTTAGAAACTGCAGCTGTTCCTCTCCTCAGGCTTTGTTTGGTTGGTTTCTTTCCTTTGCTAACTTGGAGCGCTGCTGGCATGTTCCCTGCCACCTCTGCCAGACCTGAGGCTGGAGCTGAGGACCAGTTCCAGAGTTAACAGTGTGAGTCACTGCATTCATCTGCCAGCACAGCCCTTCCAAGCTGGAGGCACCCAGAATGCTCCAGTCACTGGAGGTGCAGGAAGAGGGTTTGCCACACAGACCAACGCATAGGGTCAAATCCTCCCTGCTCACTCATCCTGTGTGGAGAGGGTTCCTATTGTACAGATCAGCCAAACAGCAGTGTTTGGAGAAGCTTTTCGAGGTGCCTATGCCACTTGGTGCATGCACCCTCCTCAGAGGGTGAAGGTGGTCGACCTGCAGAACAGTGTGAGTGCTGCAGCTCTGTGTGTGGCATTTAGTCAGGCCCTGGAAGTAACGCCAGGTACATGCCCTTTTCCTGAGCCCTGCAAGTCCATAGTTGCAGGTCTGGGCAGGCTTACATGCTGACCCTGCAACCGTGGTCAGAGAAAGTCTGAACCGGTGTCAGCTGCACTAAACTCAAGAAGATGATACTGGTTTCCACCAGCTAAGATTGCTCATCAGTTGCTCATCATCTGAGCAGCTCTTACGAGTTACTGGTGGTATATACTTTGTACCTTTCATTCCAAACAGACGAGATGTAGCTCATGTAATAACATCTCAACATATGGATCTTTGTGGGGAAACTGCCTGTGGTATTTTGCAGCACAGCCAAGCTGGTGAAGGGAGGGTCTCACAGCAGTGATTGCAATGTGGAAGAAATTTTCTTTTCACCTAGGGGCACGTCTGAGGATCAGCCAGGGATTTCCTTTGCTTTGATTCTCTCCTTCCTATTGTATGCTTTTCTTTGCAAGACTTTTAAACCAGTCAGTTCAGTGCATGAGATCAGTTCTCGTCCCAGGGGAATGGAGGGTGTGGGAGGTTAGAGTTTTCCTCTGAAGAATCTCTCTCCTCTGTGACAGTTGGCAGAGCTGCAGAGCCCCGCACAGTCCACATGGTTTGTCTGTTAGCATTTAGTTCATTTTAAAGCCTCCGTGCGTTGTCTAGACATTTGGGAGTACACAATGTGACTGTGAGGTCTTTGCCAGTATTTTCTGCTCAGGCTAGATCCTTGTTATTGCATCTAGTTTTCAGCATTTTAAGGTCCATGGCTTGGGCCTTATTTAGGTAACCATGTTTATGCTCTGGGCCATAAAGTGTCTTTGAGCTTTAAATGTTCTTTTTTGTCTTCTGCAGCATTACTTCTCATTACAGGGAGATATTTATATTTAACTGTGCTGGTTATTTATATTTAACTGTGCTGGTTTTGGCTGGAGCAGAGTTAATTTTCTTCATAGTAGCTGGTATGGGGCTGTGTTTTGGCTCTGTGCTGGAAGCAGTGTTGATCACACTGGGATGTTTTTGCTATTGCTGAGCAGCGCTTACACACAGCCAAGGGCTTTTCTGCTCCTCGCACACCCCACCAGCAAGGGCTGGGGGTCCACAGGGAGCTGTGGGGGACCCATCCAGGACAGCTGAAGGTTGGAAGCAGTGTGATGGACCCGTCACCCAGAGTGCCTGCTCACTGAGGTGAGCCTGGCACACCCCACTGGCTGTGCATCACACCCCTGAGGTCTCCTCTGTGCTCTCACAGTCCTGCCTGAAGAGGTAACACAGCAACTGAGTGGTGAGGACAAGAGCCCTCAGCCTGCAGAGCCCCTGGCTCCTCATGCTTCCCATGCACAGTCTCATGAGCAGCCCCTAAACTGTGATCGCTTGTGAACTTACCCTGTCTTTGTCCTTGTGTTTCTTCTCATTAGATGTCGATGAATGTGCAATAGGAACCCACAACTGCTCAGCTGCAGAGACTTGCTATAACATCCAGGGCAGCTTCCGCTGCCTGTCCTTCGAGTGCCCTTCCAACTACAGAAAAGTGTCTGACATGTGAGTATTGCAAGGACAGAGTGAGCAGCCCAGTCCAGTGCCTGGGGTGTTACGTAGTGCTTTAGTTTATAGGGGGCAGATGTAAGTGCTCAGAGCTCTAGGGAGATGCTTTGGTACCTGGAACACATTGACTTTCCCCGTATAGAATTTTTGGCTGATTTTGCCTCTCCTTTCTTCCAAGCCCTCAAGCCCCCATTTGCCCTCCAAGTGCTGCTCCAACAGCAGTCACCAGAGCCTGCAGCTCTACTTGCTGCTGCTCTAGAAGGGCTCTGTTTATAATTAACTTTTAAAAAATGAGATCCTCTATGCTGCTTCCAGCAGCAGTGGCTGCCACAGTCACCGCTTACTGTGGGTCTTGGGCTCCCTGTTTCGTATTCTGATTGCAGTTCCTCAGAGAGGGTTGAAACGTTGAAGGGGAGCAGGAGCAGGAGCTGGCCAGGCTGCCGGGTTCTGGGAATGGCACAGCCCACAGCTCCCAGCTCCTCAGCAGCTGAGGCTTGGGAGCCCCATTTCCTGCCTTAGTGGCTGCCAGTGCTTTAGGAATCCACATTTAGTTGCTTATGACTTAAAACATACTTTTCCTGCCTTAAAGAATGGAGCAGCTTTGCAAGTTGAGGAGCTTGTTTCCCATTCCTATGTTTTAGCTATCCTTTTAAGGTTTTTTTGGTTATACTTCTTGGGGCACTGTCCTGGGCTTGTGCTGTTGGTGGTGAATCACAGACTCCTACTCCAAGCTCTGTGCAGTGTGACTTTGGATCTTTCTTCCCTGTGAGGGTGCTGAGGCGCTGGCACAGGGTGCCCAGAGAAGCTGTGGCTGCCCCATCCCTGGCAGTG
>JANHGB010045085.1:0-78108 GCA_026283785.1 Coracopsis vasa | reverse complement strand
CTTGGTGGGGTGGGGGTGCTGGTGGTACCCCCCCAAGGAGGCAGTGAGTGCTGGTTGGGTGATGCTCGTGCCACCCCATCCCATTGGGTTTCACTTTGCTTTCCCCTTCTCTCCCTGCCCAGGAGCGGACACGGGAGCTGGCCGAAAAGCAGTCCCAGCAGTAAGTGCAGCCCCCTGCTTTGCCTTGTTTTGCCCCAAATGGGGAGAATTCAACCCATTTCTTCCTCCATGAGTGAGGGGAATCTGTGGCTGGCTAAAGCCATCTTTAAAGTGCCTGACGGCACTGATGCACACAGAGTTTTCCTGCTTAATCCCATGCATTCAGCTCCTGGTTCTTTTGCCACGTTGCCTACAAAGCTCCTGCTTGGAAACATGTAGGGCTGGAAAAGCAGGCAAGCTTGCTGCAGGAATAGGACCTGCAGCAGCTCTGGGTTCTTCTCTGATCCAAGACCTGGACAAGGCTTTGCACATGTGGCTTCAGAATTCCTAAGGGATATAGCAGCGATGGCCCCAGTGCAGGGTCTCACACCCTTAATGCTGAAGACCTCTCTGTGGAATATAGACGGGGCTGGTGTTGCAGTGTGCATCCAGGGATGGTGGCACAGGGATGGGGAGCACCACTTTGGGACCATCGCAGCAGTGTGTGGGGAGGCCTTCCCAGCCACTTCCAAGATCCAGGCTCCAAAGCAGCATCTGGAGAAACTGCTGGTGCTTGCTGCAAGCTCTCCTCTAGCACGAGCTCCCGCGGATGCTTCCCAGGCCTTTCCTATGGCAGGGAAAAGCAGTTGAGCAACTTCCCAGATGCTTTTTATTTAGTTAGTTTTATTTTGAGCAGCCCCATGCGGGCGGGCTGGGTTCAACCATCCAGAGCTGGCAGGAGCAGCACATACTTCTTGGGGAGAGCCAGGAGCACTTACTGCAGTGCAGCTCTATTAGGGGCAGTCTCACCCCAAAGTGCCACCCCACAATGACCAAGCAGCCCTTGGCCACGCTGGTCCCTGTATAGTCCCCTTTGCCATCCCATGGAGCAGGAACCATCAGATCACTGCTTGTAAAGGGTCTTCCTTAGGGGGATGCTGGGCTTGGGGGTGAGGGGATGCAGCAGCTCTTTGGCATTGCCCCAGGCTGGCTGTTTTCTCCCCAGAAGCTTGAGTGGGGATGCTAAGGAGCAGCAGCCATAATGCTCATTGTGTCTCCCCAGCCAGGACCCTGCCACCCTGTCCCACTTCTCCGTCACGGACCTTCTCCCAGACCTGCAGCACATCCTCTTCTGGATGGCCAACGCTATTGAGATCCTTTACTTCATCCAGCAGAAATCACCCACCTATATCCAGAGCATGGAGGAGGAGCTGGACATCAGAGGTAAGGCTGGACACAGCACCCTGCTTGCTTCTCCAGCCCGAGTGCCTTTGCTCTGCTAATCCCCAGTTGCACCCAGTGGTCAGTGCCACCGAGATGCTCCTTTAACCCCATCATAATCCTCAGCAGCAGGGACATCTCTGCAGTGCAAACTGGGGTAATCCGTGCAGAAGGAGCAGCCTCACATCGTGCAGTGGTGCTGCCCAGCTTCAAGGCCAGGTTGTGTTGTATTCACAGCCAAGCCTCCCCTTTCCACCATGACAGCTTATGGTTAATGCTTTGGGGGCAGCTTTTTGCCTGCTGGCTGCTGGGTTTGCAGGCAGAATTGCTCACTGGTGAGCCTGTGTTAGTGCCAGCCAAAAAGAAAGACGGAAAATAAGGATAAAGGGGTTAAATGAGCCTCAGAAACCTTCTGGTCTATGCAGCAAGTTAAAACCTATGGGCCAGCAGGCTGCTGGAAGGAGGGGTACATCCATGGGCTGAGACCACCATGCTGCGGTACTGGGCTGTGCTGCCAGTGGCTCTTTGAGGGATGCCACAGTGGTGATGCCAGCCTGGAAGCATCAACAACATCACCCTGGGAATGTGGGAGCAGTGACTTCAGTCCATTTCACTGCTGCAGGTTTGCTCCCTATCCTCCTCTCTGTCCTGCAGGCTCCAAGGAGTCTCTTTTCTCCTCGACCATCACAGCCAGCGAGGAGGCGATGACGGTGCTGGAGGAGGTGATCATGTACACCTTCCAGCAGTGTGTCTACTACATCTCCAAGGTATGTGCTCGCAGGGAGGGGAGCAGGATCCCATGGGGCTGGCACAAGCATCCCCAGCAGCTCTTGCTCTGTGCAGAAGGTTTCTTTAAGCTTTTACATCCTGGCAGTCGCACCACATTGAGGTGTTTTCCTTTGGGCTGAAATGTCCCGATTTCTGGTCACAGCCCAGGAGAAGGATTGAATTACTGCAGCGTGTTTCCTTGCCTGCAGTGCAGCGGCTCAGGGGAGGCGTTTGGGGAGAGCTGCTTGGCTCCGGCCAGCGTGGCATAATGGTGTGATTCAGGATGTGATGGAAAGGGGCCCCTGGACCGTCGCCGTTGGACCGCGAGAGGCAGGCAGCATCGGGAGCAGGGAACAGAGCAGGCAGTGTGAGGCAGAAGAAAGGCTGCTGTGTGCTGGTGTCAGCACGCAGGGACGCAGGCATTGCTCACCTTCCCTTCAGCAGGAGTGGATGCTAGGTGTTGCTCTCCTGTTTAATCCATAGGGAAAGGTTGTCCCCATCAGTTCTGGTTTTTCTTTCACCGTTGTTCCCAGCCCTGGTTCAGCTCAGTTTTCAGGTCCCTTTAGCTGAGCTGTCCCACGCTGTCACCTCCAACTGCTAAAAGCAACAGAAACATTCATTTTTATATGTATTTAATATTTATATATAATTTAAAGATATCCTTGTGCAAGGATATATTATATATACCAGAGCGCATCAAGGCAGGGGTGAGCCAGAGCAACCCCTTACCAGAGCAGCACCTTGCTTGGCTTGTGGAGATGAGGGGGGTTGGAAGGGTTTGGCTTATGGAAAGGAAAAGAAGGGCAGAAGAAGCAGGATCGTTGTGGTGTGAACTGACCTCTCTCTGCAGTGTCTGTATGTGTCTCTGCCTGCGCTGTTGGAATGCAACCCCTTCCAGAACGAGTGCAGGGAGAGCTGGCGTGCGAACCCATCGCTGCCCGAGGAGCTCCGCAGGGTTGTACTCATCTACCAGGCAGCACTGGACCTGCTGCGCCAGTACGAAGTGCACCCCGAGATCACCTCCCAGATGTTCGCCTACCTCTTCTTCTTCTCCAACACCCTGCTCTTCAACCAGCTTCTGGATAAGGGTCAGTCCTCCTTCAACACCCAGCCCGCACCGGGTAACCTATAGGGCATCGACCCCTTGGGAGATCCTCTAGTCCATCCCAGTGCCACCTTGAGGGGTACAGGAGGGAGGGGGCTTCAAGCAGCTTGAAGGGGTTGGGGATGAGCAGGTCAAGCACAGACCTAGTTGCCATTCCCATTCCCAGGAGGGGTTTAATCCCACAAGTGCCCCATCCTCACCTCCTGCAAGAGTACTGCCCTTTTGAGCCTGAGCAAAGGATGCTCAGAGCAGCTCAGTAATAAACTACTGCAGCCTGCTCTCTAACTGAGGTGCTCATTAGCCCTCATTAACACTGCTATTAGTGCCAGGTGTGATCCAGCCACCACCAGTACCTACAGCTATAGGATGCTGGGGGACATTAACCTGCATCTATGTTGCTTCCCTGGGGCATCCCTACCCCTGGGTTCCAGCTGAAGGCAAGGTGACCTGTTCCCTGACAGTGCTGATGGATGCTCTGCCTCCTCAGGCTCCTCTCTTGGCTGCTTCCACTGGTCACAGGGGGTGAAGCTTCGTGCCAGCGTGCGGCTGCTCCTGGACTGGTTGCGTGGTGCTGGCTTCGAGCAGCTTGCCCAGCAGTTCTTTGCCAAGCTTGCCAACGTGGCCAACCTGCTGGCCATGCCCGGTTCCCAGCTGGTGCAGGTGAGGGGTGCCTGGCATCGGGATGGGCACAGGCAGGAGAAATGCTGCTTGGTGTTTGGGGGTCCCTACCATGATATGTCCCTTCTTCTGCAGCCTGTCAGCAGCTCCCCGTGTGGGTTGGGTGGGCAGTATCAAGGAGGGATGCTCAGGTTCCCTACATCTTTAAGTGTTTAAAGCCACGTTGGATGGGGCTTGGAGCAATCTGGTCTAGTGGAAGGTGTTGGAAGGGGGTTGGAGCTGGATGAGCTTTAAGGTCCTTTCCAGCCCAAACCAGTCTGGGATTCTATGATCCTATCTTGCCTGTTCTCTCCCTCCCATTCCCCTCACAAGCCCCAGCTTCTCATTGAAAGCATCTCCTCACCTCTTCACCCCGTGCTCTGTCTCCTTGCTCAGATGACCTGGTCATCCCTGCGAGCCGAGTTCCCGGCGCTGAGCCCCGCGCAGCTCCACCGGGTGCTGAGCCAGTGCGAGGCGGTGATGGATGTGGGCTGCATCGCAGCGTGGCAGCCCAGCGAGGAGGAGAGCCCGGCCACCTTCCAGCCCGGTGAGCCCCGGCTGCATGCTCAGTGCTGCTCTGGTCACTGTGTTCTGGTCACACACACAGGCTCCCTCTGAGGTTTTTATGTAGAAGCCAAGCAGACAATTCCCTTCTCCTGCCTGGGACTCCTGTAGTAACTGCAGTGATTGGGAATAACCATGGCCTTGTGATTCAGATACTGCAAAGGACACAAAGTGCGCTCAGAAGGGCTTGGGGCTCTTTCTATGTGCCCAAATGGGGAATGCTGTTGCCTCGCACCTCACCATGTCCCCAGTCCCATCTGGAAGACCACACATGGCCGAGAGTCGGGAGACAGGAGCAGGGTACAGCCAGGCCAGTGTTAACCTCTCTGCCTTTCAGATGAGATGCTGGAGTCCTTTGACAACCACCCTCCCATCATCCTGCCTAGCGGGGGCTTCAAAGTGGACCTGGAGGTGGAGACGTTGGATGACAACATCTACAGGCACCTCCTTTACATCCGCCACTTCCTCTGGAGCCTGCAGAGCAAGAGCCCCAGCACCAACGAGGGGCCAGGCTCAGCACCCTCAAAGGTAGCCTGTACCCCATGGAGGGGCTGTTCCTCTCCTGGGTAGGCAGAAGGGTTTTGGATCCCCCTGGAGACCCCTCTGAGCCCAGTGCCAGGGCTTGCTGTAGAGCTCATGTAGAGCTGCTGGAAGGATTAGTGCTGTTAATCCCCCAGCCTCGAGGGAGCAGGAAGGACAGGCTGGTCCCAGCAATCTCGTTAGTGGGGAGGAGGGAAGAAGGGGGGTATCTGCAGGCAGCACTCCCCTTCTCCCTGTGTATTCCTGGTCCTCCCTGCCCTGCCTGTCCCCATGTAGCCAGGCAAGCACAAAAGCACTGATTAGCTAATTCCTATAAAGCACAGGGAGGGTGAGACGTGCTGCAGGTGCTAAGCTCAATTGCCGTTCATCTCCAGCTCCCTGCGGAGGACATTCCTCTAGTAGATGCTCTTTTCTCCCCATTGACTGCAGCACCCACAGGCACCACTACCTCCTTCTGCCATCCTTGAACCACATCACTGTGCCCCCCCCAGTGTCACCCTCCAATGAGATCCCCCAGCACAGACATGACCAGGAATCCCCTTCTATCTGGCTGTGAGCATCCCCAGCACAGCCCTGGGCACAAACCTGGGGTGTAGAATTGTGCTAGGACAAGCCCTAGCAGCATCCAGACTTCCAAGGCTTTGGCTGGAACCAGCAGCCATCCTGCCTGCAGAGCGCATGGGGTGGAGGTAGAGTGTGATAAGCACATGCATGGGGTCCCATAGAGCATTTCTCTCCTTAAGGAAGAGGCATGCACGACAGCAGATGTCCTGGAGGTGAGCAGGAGCCCTGCTGCTGCCTTGGGGAGCACCATCACTCAGGAGGACCATTGCATGGAGCCAGAGGGGAGCCCCTTGCTCTGCCTGGCCACCAATGGCTGCCCCTGTGAGCACCCTGACAGCGAGCCCCAGCTCCAAGAGAGGCTCCAGCAGCTGCAGCTGGGCAGGGGCCTGGCCCCCAAGGCTGGATCAGCACCCACAGACCCCTCCTGCCTCCTGACACCCCCCACCACCCCACTGAACTTCGACTCCATCAGCCCAGAGTCCCCGCAGGGCACCGGCAAGGGGCTGCAGGACCCCCGGAGGAATGGGATGAATGGCACCAAAGGCAGCACTCCTGAAGGTAATGACAGCTGGCACTGCCCTGATTTGGGATGCAGGATCGGGACGTGAGGGTGTTTGCTGCTGTTCTCCTTCCCTGGTTCCTGTGGGGACTTCTCCCTGTTTGGACAAGGAGAGCAAATGAAGCATCACAGCCCTGGGGGTACCCGAGGTTGGCTTTGATGGGGTTTTGGGGGGTTGTGAGGCTGGTTTGGGTAATGCCATACTGGTAACCCAGTCTCTCTGCTGGCAGGATGCTCACCGACCCCCTATGACTACCCCACACCGGAGTCTTCCAGCCGCAGCTCTGCCACCGATGATTTCTGCTATGTCTTCGTGGTGGAGCTGGAGAGAGGACCCATCGGGCTGGGGATGGGGCTGATTGATGGCTTGGTGAGTCCTTACCCATCACAGGACAGGGCTGATGCCCCTCCAAAGAGCTGCTGTGGGACATGTGAAACCATCCAGAAGCTATTGGCTTCCCATGGCAGCTAGAGTGCTTCTCCTAGGGAAAACGAGGCATAGACGGATCTCTTCAGGAGGAGCAGATCCCTGCTCCCAGGTCGCTGCGCCATGCACGCAAAGCCCATCACATCTGTCCTGCAGCTGGAGAGAGCAGACAGGCTCGGCTCTCTGGTGGAAGGAAAATGACTCAGCCGAGGTCTTTCCTCCACCCTTCAGTGAGTGGCAAGGGAAGCTCGCAGGGTGCCAGAACTGCTCCAACAACAGCACTCATTGCTCAAGGGGACGTTGCAATCTGGCTGAGTGTGGTGGATCATTTTACTAAGTGGCCTTTCATGGCAGTGCATTAGTCAGTAGGAAACAGGGCATCACAGAGCTGCTGGGACAAAGAGTAAAGAGCTACCATCCCAAGATGGCTGCAGGTTAACGATGCTTTACTCTTAATTAAACTGAACAAGAAAACTTGCCCCCACCTCTCCTTTATAAATTGATATAAAACTGAAGGCTCGCATTTCCTTCCTGTTACTGTGACCCCATCCCCAGCACCCATCCATCAAGTTCCCCAGTCCATCAGGCACCCATTTGGCTGTGAGCTGCAGGGGACAGTCACCCTTCCCAAATAGCTCAGCCTTTTAGGGACCACAAACCTTTCATGTTCCCTGTGCCCCAACTGGTCACTCACCACCTTTCCCTGCCAACAGCACACTCCTCTCTGCTCCCCTGGGATCTACATCCGCACGCTGATCGAGGACAGCCCTGCGGCTGCTGATGGCAGGCTCTCCATTGGGGACCGCATCCTGGCTGTCAATGGCACCAGTCTCATCGGGGCAGACTACCAAAGGTGAGTTGCACCTTGCAGGAGGGCCTGGGATGGTATCAGCACTGTGGGAGTTACTGCTCAAGGCCAGGTTTTCAGCTGCTTTGCAGCAAAGAGCTGCACAGGAGTCTCCAAGTCTCTGCTACAGTCAATAATGCAGAGGATGCTGCAGTAAAAGCAAGCTGCAGAGAGAGGAGAGACCTACACAGGACACTGGAAATAGGGAAAGGCAGCTTTTTGGGGGTGTGGAAGAGGGATCAGGGAGCAACAACTGCTCCAGATATGGGTCTCATCAATGCACTGCTGCTCTAACCCCAGCCCACCCCACAGTTCCTCTCAAAGGTGGTGGGATGGGACAGCTTGCACCCTGCAGAGCCTATGGGGCAGAGCAGCTCAGGGCTTGTTTGTCCTTACCCTGGCAGCAGTAGCGTGGAGGCCAGGCTCTTTGTGAAGAGCAGCAGACCCTGCCTGTGACACTGAGCAGGCAGAGAGCAGAAGGTGCAGGTGTTTTGCAAATGGGGGTTGTTTTGTACATGTCCATGACCTGGCAGGCTCCTGGCAGCCTGCGGGGAGCCAGAACTCACCCCTCTCCCTGTTGCTGCTCTCTGCAGTGCAGTGGACCTCATCCGCTCCGGAGGGAAGAAGCTGCGGTTCCTGGTTGCCAAGTCGGACATGGAAGTAGCCAAAAAAATCAGTTCCAGCTCATCCTCCTCCTAGTCCCTGTGGCATGAGGGTCCTTCTGCAGCAGCCTATGGGTGCAGCTTTGGTTCAGGCTGACCCTGGGGAGCCTGGAGTGCAAAAAGGAGGACCAGGACTCCATAATCGCCCTTGATTTGCTTATCGACACCTTGCCCCTGCACTGCAGCGGATGAAAGGACATGCAAGGGAGGACATGCACGCTTCTCCCACTGCACTTAGTGGGAGCATCATTCCTGATCCATTGCCCGGCTTCACCTTCTCAGGAGCTTGCCTGGTCCTGTGTCCCCTCTGGCAGGGGGCAGGAAGGGGATGCTCCCCTCACAGCTCCTCCATTCCTGTAGGCTGGCAGCCCTGTGTGATTTCTCCATGCTGGCAGGTGGAAGGCTTGAAACACCTTTGGGATTTAAAGGTTGGCATGTGGGGCAGGCCTGGGTTTTGCCTGTGGCAGTGACCACTGGAGGTGCTGGCACATCAGGCTGGAAAAGAGTGCCCAGCTTTGGGAGTGGTAAAGGCAGCACAAGCACCCAGAAGCAGGATTTGAAGTGGGATGCATTGTTAGAAGATGAAGTTCCCTAGTGCCATACCCTAAGTCAGGTGCCTTTCTGCTGCTTGGCTACAATCACACTGCCTCCAGGCCTGCTTTGGGATGGGAAGCAGCTACAGCAAAGGGCTGACACCACCAGCAGTTCCCTGTGAGCCCTGGGGAGAGCCCCTGAAGAAGATGCTCTTGCCCTTGCTCATGCAGCAGATGTACTGCCTGGCTCCGGCACCATAAACCTGGCATAAGACACCTGGGACTAACCCAGCAGAGACTTTACCCACACAGAAGCTGTTGCCCTATCCAAGGCCACCAGGAACCTGAGTGAGCCCAGCAGCATCCTGACACTAGTCCAGGCGGACAAATGACATCTTGACACCATGTCCTGGTGTCCCTCCAGCTTTGCCAGGCCATTGTAAGGCCACCCTGCTTCCTGCCCAGCTCAGAGCATCTCAGAAGTGCATGCTGTTGATGGGTGCTGATGGGCAGCAGGAGCTCCCCTTTGGAAGGTCAGTCTTGAATGTCTCAAAGGAGCTCTGGTAGCTGCTCCAACACTCGTATCAGCAGAGCCGAGGTGGCAGCTCCACCGTGCGGCTGCCTCCTGCCTGCCAAGTCCTCTCTGTGCTTTTAACAGCATTCACAGGATAAACCTGACCTCATTTCCACATATAGACTGATACTGAGACCTAGTTTAGCCAAACCCTATTAGAACAGCCTGCCACAGAGCCCTACATCACACCCTGCACTTAAACCAGCACGGTCTAGCTCTGGAAGCAAATCGGATATTCACACAGCATCTCACAACAACAGTGCTCTGAGGACTGTGATGCTAAAAAAGGGATGTTCAACAGGGTTGGCCTTAATTAAACCTCACTCCTGTGGTTTTGGTTTCTGGGCTTAGTCTTGCACTTTGCAGGAATGATGTCAAAATAATCTACATAGGGGAAATACTCCAGTACTGGATTTCTACACAGCCTGGCTTGCCTTTTCCAAGGCAAGATGGACAAAGCACTTTCACTGAGACACCAGTGCCTTGCTTTGCTGCTAGGCCATGCTCATGCCAACCAGCCTGGGGTGCTGCCCCAGCAGGGATTGGGAGCAATGCATCTCTCCTGCCACTGACTCAGCTGTACCAGGCAGGCAAGCAAAGGCTCAGGGCCCCACAGGCCTCATGGTGATTCACTCCACTGTATCACACAAGTATGTCGGCCTCTCATCCTCCAAGGAGCTCAGCAGGTTTGTAGGGCAGGAAATAGGCTGCCAGGGCCCTTGGGCAAGCTGCATGCACTCCTCACTCCCCTCTGCCCTGGAGCCAGGGCTTCGAGGGAGGCTCAGTTTGCACTAGACAGTACTGGGGCTGCACCCTGGCAAGTTCCAGTGGTACCAACGCAACCCTCTGCTCCCCACCAAGCCTGACTCCGAGCATCCCTGGAGGTGGGAATCAGCCCCAGAACTGTGTGTTGCTCACAGTGCAGTCAGGCATTGAAACAGACTGTAAATAAACCCTGCTATTTACTAGCGTGCATGAGGGCTTGCTTCTCCTGGGAGGAGCAGTGGGATGTATTTACTTCCCCTATTTGTTAATACTGTACAGCTCGAATGTGTATAAACTTCTGATGCAGATACAGAACACAGCATGGCACCTGTTTGACACGGGGCTGATGTATGCTAAGAAATGCTCTTGGTGTCAACAATAAACTGGATCAATAAATCTCTCTAAGCTCTGGTCTGGTAGCTGGCTCTTGGATCTCAACATGTTCATTCCTGAAGGTAAGGCAGAAGAGCAGTGAGGACTTATAACAGACTTAAAGGACTCACTTCTGCTTTCTCCACCTTGCACAAGCCTTTGCTTGGCTGCAAGCAGAGAGGCAATAAAGGAAGCACATGCATAGCCAGAGCGTAATGAGGGCAAAACGGAGGGAGAAACAAGTCAGAGGAGGGGAGGGAAGATGAAATATGTCTCCACAGGGGCATGGTGTGCTGGCAGGGCATTAATGCATGCATTTGCTCTCCTGTCACATTCACACAAATCCACTGGGATTTTCAATCCTTACTGCCACAGAGAGATAAAACTTAGGAGATAGAAAAGCAACCAGTGTTAGGAGACAAAAACACAAACAGCCTTAGACCAGAAAAGCAACCTCAGCTCTACTTATTCCTGTTTTCTGTTTCATTCACAATCATTTGTTCCTCATTTCCAGTGCAGAGCAGGGCCTCGGTCTTAGCACCAACAGTGTCCAGTGAGTTGCAACAGAGGCTGGAGCTCCTCAGAGACCTCATGCCCTCACCGTGGCATGCAGCCAGGAGCCGGCTCTAGGAGATGGGTGACTATCCTGAGGGCAAAAGGGAGGGAGTCATTCACCTCTCTCTGAAACCGTGTGCTGCCCACATCTGCAGGTGGAGTGAACACAAACTGAGCCACATCTGGCATTTTCAGGAGGTTACTGAGCTCAGTTGCCCGCATTTGGAGCTCCTCAAGGTCCGCCTCGCAGTAAACAGAGGTGACAGCCGGGCTCTGCACAAACGTCCTCATCTTGGACAGGAACATGGACACTCTGCAGGAAAGAAGGACACAGACATCAGCTGGCAGGACCTTTGCACCCAGTAAGGTCGCTACTTAAACCTGTGTACTCCCAAAGATGGTTGCACATGAACACCAGATGCTACCCAACCCTTCCTCCTGAGGCACAGAGCCTGAGACAGCAGAGGAATCCAAAGCGTGCTCCCCACAGCTTGCTTCCTCTATCCTGTTTCAGTTTCAGGTTCCATCAGCTGCCAAGCTTGATTATTTAACACTAGCAAACATCTGTGTTTGGACCTATGAGATCTGCATGTTTCAGCCCTTAGCCCTTCCTGCCATCCATCCTCACCTGGGGATCAAGTCCTGACTGCGAGCTGCCAACTTGGTCAAGGTGGCCATAAGGACACTGATGGTGCTGGGTGCATAGCGGGGGATGCTGGCCAGTGGTCGGAGCTGGGTGATTTCAAATAGCACAACCTCTAGAGTTTCAAAGAACTCGTTGATCTGCTCCACAGTGCAGCGCTTGTCATAGGACACAGACATGTACTCTCCAATAGCCCAGACCTGAAGCAAAGGCAGATGTGTTCAGGCCAAGCGGAAGGAAAGGGAATCAAAGCAAATCAGATTAGCTAATACTAGGACAGAGGAGAGGAGGAAAGGGAAGGTGATCAACAGATCACACTGCAGTTTGGAGCAACCTGTGCCAGCAGCAGGCAGGCCCTGCTTACCATCTGGGTGAAGATGGCCTCCTTGTTCTGGACATTGCTGACCATTCCTGAGAACTCCAGGATCTCTGTGGATGCTTCCACGATGACTGCAGGGTGCAGATTGCAGAGCACCACCAGCTGTGAGCTCAGCACCCTGGAGAAGAGAGATGGACAGAGCTCAGACCAGGGTGGTCATCACCAAACCAAGGAGGTGCTGGCAACACCCAGCCCCTGGCACAGTGTCTGCACACTCTGTCACAGCAGGGACTGGACCACAACTGAACAGGCTCCTGGGCTGCCAGGCTGCAGGCAGTGGAAGGGCTGGGAGCTTGGCTGGGCCTAGAGTCCCATCTCACCTGTACACGTCATCTTTAAATGCTGGGATCTCATAGAGCTGGTCACTCCTCTGCAGCAGCAGCACCACCAGCTGGTTTATCAGTGGACCATCTGCAAACTGACAAACAGCCTTGTTTTCAGCAACACCAGTGACTTCCAGCAGCCAAAACCCAAACTAATCAGCCAGATAAGACAGCCAGCACAGAAACAGCCTGATCTAGCAGGAGGGGAGCAGTGCACAAAGCCAGTACCAGGCACTCATTCTGCTCTCGCCCACCTCCTTTTCAGCTGACTGAGAGAACATGGACCTTTTCTGCTTCTCTGGATGAAGCAGCCATCTCAGTGCTGGTTCATGCCACTATTAGACCATCCCATTCTCCCCATATATACCCTCTCTTGAAGCTGCAGTGTCTTAACAATTTTGCTTCTATGACTGTTCTTCATGTAATGACGGATCCCAGCATAACTAGATAACTAGGAATCAAACTCCCCCAAAAGGGCTTACCTCTGTCACCACCCTGAAAAAGAGCTCCAGTAAGACAGGGACAGTCTCTGAACATTGCACGACCCTTGGGCTGCTGGCCAGGGATCCCAACAGCTGCCGAAGTGGAATCAGCCTATGGGCAAGAGTAGAGTTACTGCTGAAGCTTGTTCCAAACTACCCTCCTGGCTGTCCTCCTCCAACCCCATAACAAGGCCTTTCAGCACTTGGCAAAGATAACACAGGGAAGACCAAATCCATCTCACCCCAGCTATGACTTCCCATCAATCCCAGTGCTGCTTCCAAGAGCAGGATGGCTGAACCAAACCCTTGTGGCAGTCTCCTACAGCAGTGTCCCACCTCTCCGGGGCATCTTCGGGAGTAGAACTGGTGCGGAGAAGATACTGGAACATGCTTTTGTAGAGGGGATGGCGAAAGGCTTCAATACAGGTGGCTGGCTTCACAGCTGGGTTGCTGGCAGCCCTCTTGGAGGCAGGAAGAGCAGTTGACCTAGCAGGAGGTCAACACAAAAAATGTGCTGCATTATGAGAACAGGCACAGGGCACAGCTGGAATCCTGTAGAATGGAGTAATTCCCTTTCCACTAAAACAGGGACAGCAAGCTGGTCATCTCCAGGCCTTCTGGAGGCCAGAGAACCTAAATGGGAGAACATTATAAGCTCAGACAATAGCTCCAGAATTGCTTCTATATCACTCCTGGGAAAGGGGAAAATGATGCTCTGTTTCCCTTACTCATCAAAACCCAACAACCTCTTGCCTCTACGATGAGTCCCTTTTCTAAGCACTCCAGTAAGAGCCAGTTTCAGTGCTATCCCATCTTCCTGGAAACTCAAACTTCCTCATAATTCTTCCTCAGGAAGAAACCTCTGTATGCCTCCAGGAGATGAAAGCCAGAAAAGAGGGGTAAGAGCAGGGAGGAAAGGGCAGGTAGCTCACACCTCTGTGTTGAGGTAGCAGATGCTCTCATGTGGCAACTGTTTGGAACTAGATATGGAGAGGGAAACGGACTGAAGTGCAAGAGCTGGTCACCTTCTCTTCCCATGCAGAGCACATTACTAGGAAAACCAGGCTGACACCTATGAAGCTTTGTGTTAAACCTGACTGTAGCAGATGCCTCTCATTCTGCGACAGCAGCAGCCAGAGGGCAGCTGAGACTCACAGAAACATGTACTAGGCTATGGTCACCATCAATACCTCAGCTGGATGTCCAGAGCTGCTGTCAAACAGGGCAGGTCAAGTAGCAAATGGAAGATCTCGACAGCTGTGCCTGCATCCAGCAGAAATGGGAGAAGGTCCACAAACTCTGAGATGAGGGGTGGGCTGTTCCACGCCAGGAACTGCAAGGAACAAGCACAAACTGCTGCATTAGCCATCCTACCCCACCACACACCCAGATGATTTTCACACTGTGACTGAAAGGGACAGTGAAGGGAAAGTCACTTCTTAAAAGTAAAACCAGAGAAGTCTGAGAGTTTGGTCAAGATCTGGGGGCTGCTGGAAGCTCAACACAGACATCTGGCAGCTGCTTCAGTGGCTGGCAAGCTGCAACTTATTAAAGATTTCCAGAAACAAAGCACTGTGTCTTAACTGTGTTTACTGCTTTCCAACCCACAGGCAGCAATACTAACACAGACTCCTATATTGGCAGTGCTAATCACACCCAGAACCCTCTTTCCTCTTCAAACTCACACTTGCTTTTATAACAGTCCTTGTTTGTTCTCTCCCTAGCACTGCCACGGAGGCACATGAAGAGGTTCTGGGGCACAGAAAGGGAACATGCAACAGGCTTTCTCCTGCGCTGCTCCAGCACAGGAACATGCAACGGGCTCTCTCCTGTGCTGCTCCAGCAAGCTGTACCTTAAAGAGATTTGGGAAGCTCTGCTTGAATATGCTGGAGGTCTCAGTGAAGAGCTGGCTGTTGTCTTTGCAGAACTGGACAAATTCAAAGGCCAGTGATGGGTTGTGGAAATGCTGAGCTGGGATATCAGTGAATAGGTGTTTGTAGATTGCATCGGAGTCCACAGCTGCCATTTCACCTAGGAGAACACAGCACATTGCTGAGCACAGCCCACGCAGCAGCCCAGCCAACAAAAAGCAGAGGACACCTCATCTCCTGGGTCTCCTGGAGCGGGATCATCCATCCCAGAGTACAGCCAAGGCTGAATTACCAACTCTAGCAGCCAGAAAACTGCCAGAAGAAAAGGCTGTGCTAAGAGTCTGCAAAAGTAGATCATGGAGGAGGGAGTGAAAGCTGATGACTTACTGTGGTTCAGGAAGAACTGGGCAATGGGCAGTAGTGCTCTTGCATAAGAGGCATCCCCACAGATTCTGCCATGCAAGGTTTTCAGGAAGGAGACTGCGCGGTGTACGTAGGAGGAGTCCTGTTTGCAGATGATGTCCATGATTGTCACTGCCTCAATGAGACACTGCAGGAGAACAGAGTCACATCAGAGTGGGAGAAGCCAAAACTCCCAGAGCTTCAGCCCCATCTCTGTGTACTTACAGCTTTCTGTAGGTCACCATCATTTTTCTTCAGGGGACCTGCCGGAGAAAGAAGTCCAAGTTAAACTTTGAGTTCGAACAGGGACAGCAGGTTGGCACTTTGAGCACTAACACAGATTTTAGGACAGCTGGGAACACATACTAATCCCGATTCCAGGCTAATGAGAACCAGGTTCCACAGCTTGGCCTGCAAACCAAGGGTGGGAGGCAGAACACGGCCATTGCCTCCAAATCCCTCCCAACACCCCAGCTCAGGGCTGGTCAATGACTTTCACCAGCAGCTGCAACGGGTCCTATGCCTACGACCTGACTATGGAGTCTAGGGAGTGAGATCCCAGCCCAGAGAGGGAGTGAACCAGAAACACTTTCAGGAATACTACCAAGAGAACTCCAAGCAGGGTTCATGACAAGACTCACGCCGGTTGCTCTGCTCAATCAGCCGCTGGCAGTACTCAAAGGCTTTCTCCCGCAGATAATCCTTTGGGGGAAGCAGGAGACCAGATGTGGATGTAGTTGAGACCACGGGCATAACAGAGCTGTCCATTCCTGATTTGTCATCTACAGAATCAAGGTTACCATTTATCAGCTCATGTCCTGGGCAATGTAACGCACACAATTGCTCACTAACAGCAAGGTTGCTCTCAGTTCTCAGATGCACTATGAAGAAAAGGAGACTGGGGAAGAATGGAGTGTTACAAGAACACTAAGGAGATGCTGTCTCCCACCACCCAGGCCTTTTTTTTCTCAGGGACCCATGGAGTTTTGCCTGAAACTAGGGGATTAACTGAACAAGTAATTCCTCATGAAGGGTCAGTAAGGATCAGTAAGGAGGTTTTGTGATATTTCTCCCCAAAGTTTCCCTGCTCCTAGTCCATGAACTCTTAACTCTTACCCCTATTCCTGCCACTTTCTGGGTTGCTGGTGCAGCCACTTCATCATCACAGAGCGCATACCCCTCTTGAGGATGCAACCCAGACTGGCCAGCAGCCCTTCAGCTCGTACCTGAACTAGGGGTTTTCAACTCTTTGTCCCCATAGCACAGCAGCCACTTCCGCAGCATGGAGAAGGCTTGCATGTTGAGCCACTGGTCCTGTGTGTAGCACTGACCCACTGAGAGCACTGTGAAGAAGTCTGTGGCAACGGCACCATCCACCTCTGTGACAGGACCAGGCTGTGATAAAAGATGCAGCAGGTCAGATGCCCAGGGAGAGGCTAAGAGAGAAGGGAGGGAGAACTCCACTGAGCCCATGGAGATAAGGATCCCACTTATATGTACTATAGGGTCTTGCAGAGAAAAGCCCGCTCTGTTGGATCCTTCCCCCAGCTGAAACACTTCAAACCCCCCCCCACTCTCTGACACAGGCCTTGTTTGCAATCAGCTTTTATTTCAAGTTAATGGTCACTAAAAGACTTTCCCCTCAAAACTACTTCAAGCATCAAAGCTCTGGCTCTGCAGCAGAGCTCCTAAATCTTGGAGCTGTAAATCCCTCTACTTGGCTTTCCTTTGTGTCTTGGCATTTCTAAGTTATCATTTCCCAAAAGAAGCCGATTTTGGGGACCTGAAACAGCAGGTAACTAACAAATGCCCCTTTGAGATGATCACTTACCTGTCTGCTTCTGGGACTGAAGAAGCCTCCAGAGGACTGAGAGACTCCTTGCTGAATACTCGCATGCCTCAGCCAGTCTGCCATCTTTTTACTGACTACATTGGTCTGCTCTGTACAAGGAAAGTCATAGGGTCATTGCTAGATCGGGCAGAGAAGCAGCCTCTGCCACCGCTCAACTGCTGTGCTTTTCCTCCAGCCTAGGCCGCCATCTCTCTGACCCAGCAAAGAAACTGGTACCCCAAGGTGGATGCCCTGTAGTCCTCCTCATAATACTTCAATATCACTCACACTCATTCCAGAGCCCTCTGTTCTTTTCTAACTCCTAGCCATTGGGTCAGTCTCATTATTGCTTTGCCTGTTTCCTCAGACAAAAAGTCAAGGACTGAGCACTAGAATCAAGGACTTTTAGTACCAGAAGAGTCAAGAGGCACTTGTTCCTTTGCCTCCATCCACATGCTATTAGGAGGAAGGTGCAAAAATACTGTCAAATCTATTCAGGCAGTGGCTGGCTTCAGCTCTGCAGACAGAGGCATAAGTCCCTCACAGAGAACACACAGGAACTAAGGCAGGTAATCCTGCCTCCTCAGCCAGCCCATAGACCCTGGCCCAGCATCCTCCTCAGAACTGCTCCTGCATACTGCAGGACATACACAGACCTCACAGGAAACTCCCAGAAACAGACTCTTGCTCACAACACAATTCCTCACCATTTTACACCTGGAATGCTCTTCTATGGATTACTCACTAGGGCATACTGCCCACCACTACCCACATGGTCCTGCCTCTCTTATGGAGAGTACACCTAGTTGTTTTTGCTGCTCACTTGAACAGACACACAGGCACATCTTTGTTTTTATCTCTTACTTTGCTTCACACTCCTACTGCATCTGGAGACCTTAGCTAGGGTACCTGTTACCATGACACAAATCCATGCAGAACAGAGACTCTGGTCCCCAGAAGGGGCCAAAGCAGCTGAAGGCCCAGTCCCATTTTGGAGTGGTAGAATATATCTTGCCCAATAAGTTCACTTTCCTTGTGGCAGAGATGTCACTTGAACAGCAGTTTCTAAGTCCTACTCCCAGCCAAGCACTTCAGTGAGCCTTCTAATCACTATACAGGTCACAGCCAGATGGTCATCTCAGGCCCTCATATATATTTACCTTCAGTTAGGGATTCTGGTGAAAGACTGACGACATTTGACAGGACAGGAAGAAGATACCGTGCACTCTGACCCTCAGGCAGTCTTCCTTCAAGGACTTTTACAACATGCTGCCCCACAGCAGACACAGCCTTCTTGTTTCCCTTAAAAATAAAGCAGAGGTAAAGCTAGGCAGATAATCTACTAGTGCTAGAGACCAATGCCATACAAACTCTTCCATCAGGCATCAGTACCAACGTCAAACATCAAAGGAACTCACAGCACAGGCTATTCTACCACAATACTGCAATGTGAATTCCCAGTTTCCACGAGGTGAGAGTACTTTGATGGAACAATAGGTTTCTGGACAACCACCACTTTAAGTGGAAATAAACAACTGCAATGGATGTCTTGAATTTGAACACTATGATCCATTAATTCTAGAGCAGTTCTAGCACTAACCACTCCCCACATGGTCAGTTTGCTGGTTCAGTTGTTAAATTAGAGATTTATGAATAGAAAATTGGCTGCTTTATCATGTTCTAGGACTCTCTGGTTAGTCCATGGCCTCACAATGTGGAAAATAAAGCAGCTTCCTCTTTTAGAGGCTGTTATAGCTGTGGCTATAAATAGTAGAGGCTGTGTTTTGTGGAAAGCCAAAAGCTTTACAAAAAGAACATGAGCTTTGCAGAGCCAAGAAGGCAGAGCAGCAAAGACAAGGAGGATGATTTCCACCCAAAGCAGTGACAAATGAAAACATGCAGATGTTTTTAAAGTGGGGCTGAAGTGGGGCTGCTTTCATGAATGACGCTGCTGCTCATTGCAGCCCATGTTAGAGGAGTGACACTGAAATGGGTAAAATACAGTAAGCTTTAGTAACATCAAAAATTGATGAAAACCCCTTCATGATTTTAGCTGTAATCTAACAAAAACCTAACACCCAGGGTATGCTTTTACATTGCAGGACAGTCTCAAGGCTGGATATGGGAGAGAGGTGCTTTGTAAGGCAGCACATAGGTAATATGTCACTGTTTTCTGTTCCTATGTTTTCATTTCCTCCAGCTAAGTAAGACTCAGAGGAGTGACCTGAAACATAGGAGGCACTTCTGGCACACAGTGAAACTCAGAATGAGAAGGTGCAGAAAAATATTTTACCTTTAATAGGCACAATAATAGTAAAACAAGAAGTAGAAAAGTTTCCAGCTTATTCCCCAGAGGGCAGTCAGTACAGGCAGCACTCAAAACAGGAAGGTCCTCATGTCTTCTTCCCCATGGAGAATCTAGATCTTTGAAGTGCCATCCACATTTATAGCCCTACATGTTTTATAGGTTGTATGTATGTATTTTTACCTTTGAACATGAAAGCCAGCACCATGAAAAGCAGGAGTCATAAATTCACTGTCAAATCTTTTGCTCTACAGGTTGAGGCAGCCCTGACTTTAAGTCTATTATAGCAGCTAGCATTAAAGTGGTCCTTTTTGCTTCCAGTTAGTTACAACGCTGAGGTCCTCAGTCTCTATACACCACAATTTTTAGTCTTTGTTAGCGAATACTAAATGCAAAAATCTGCCACTTTTTCCTATGCAAAGCAGAACAATTGGGGTTTTTTTAAACGAACATGCAAATGCTTCTGCTTTTTGCTAGACACTTCCAATTAATTTTTCACTCTCTTTGAACTCAGCAAACAGAAGACAATCAGAAAGCAAGTCCCTATTGACAAGGGAAGATTTCTGCCTTGGCAGGTCATTTACCTGTGCCAGGAGGACAGAGGATACCAGGCTCAGGAGCTTTGCATCTTGAATCTTATCACAGGACAGGATCAGCTCATTGCAAGGTGACATCTCTCTCAGGATGGCAGCGCATAACACCTGAATCTGCGCAGGGCTCTTGGATGAACACAGCACTGTCTGCAACAGTTCCACAAACTTGCCATCTAGCCTGCAAGAGGAACACAGTAAAGCATCACTGCAAGGCAAGCAAAAATTCAGCTGTTTATTTCCTGCTTATTCTTGGTTTTGGGATGATCTCTCTTGCCAGTGACCCTGCCTAACGCCACCTCATCACCTTCACTTCTGAATTTTGCTCCTTAGAACAGTTTACAAGAGCTTAGTGACATGAACTCTTGTTATTCTCATGGCAAAAGGAGGCAGCTTCTGTTTAGCAATGGGGGAAAAAAAGCCAAAGAAGGGCTTTACATTTACATGGAACTCAGTGTTTTCCAAACAAGGTGATGTTTTAAAGCACTAAGCTCCCCGCTCCCTTTCATTCTGTCAATCAAGTAACGCACTGCTTCTTGCGAGCATCAAACGAGACACAAGCCACTCACTTGCGGGGGTACTTGGTGGCGGCGACGGTGAGGTGCAGCCTCTGCAGGCAGTCCGCGGCCTCCGCGCCCAGCTCCGGGGCCTGCAGCAGGGCGGCGACGCGGGAGGCGAATCTCCGCAGCTCTTCCTCCTGGATCTCCCTGGCGGGGGCAGCGCCCATAGGAACACCGGTCAACTCCTGGTCTTCATTGGAAGCCTCGCATCCTTCGCCTCCCAGTCCCGGTGTGACCCCGGCCCCAGACCCGGCACCTCAGGCAGGACCTCGGCCCTTCCCAAGGGAGCCCTGCGCCCTCCCCTGGTACCCCAGCACCTCCTGAGCTGTCAGCACCCTCCCGGTACCTCAGCACCCCAGGTATCTCAACGCCTCCCAGTACCCTCAGCACCCCTCGGTACCCTCAGCACCCTCCCGGTACCCTCAGCACCCCCCAGGTACCTCGCCTGCTTGAGGAAGCTCTCGGCCGCCGCCGTAAACATGCCGTACGGTCCGCAGCTCCCTCCGCCTCGGTACGCGGGCAAAACGTTCCCCCAGGAGCGGGCGGTCCACCCAGGCCCGCTCCGGGGGGATGCGGCTGCTGCTGCACCAAGGTTCCGCTGGCGAAGGTTCCGGTACGGGTGGAGTGTGACTGGTGATAGCCCTAGGGAAAGAGGATTGGATCCTGCCCGCCAAGGGGAGGGAAGAAGAGGTAACGGGAAAATCCTCTCTAGTGGCTGTTCATTGATTATTCTGACATGCTGCTGCTGTTATTCTCCACTTTAGCAGCCCAAGGTGAAGCTTGCTCGGAGGCTGTCCCGCACGGTGTGAAGGAGATCAGCTCCTACGACTCAGACCCATGGGAACCATCGCTTCATAGCAGAGATAGGGCGGAGTTTGGGTTTGTAAGAGCATGATGATAAAAAAGGGCTATATTAACCCTTCCTACAACCCCTTTAAAATATGATGCTTCCCAAAAGGGCTGGAGGTGTTTACACAGCTGCTCAGCAGGTCGGCTCCAGCTTCCAAAAGCTTAAAAAGACATTAATATTTCCCCCATTAGGACTATGTCTGCTCCTGACTGCCAATAAGACTGAAGCTCCCATCACTGAGCTGTGCATCACCCTGCAGGGAGAAGATGTCACAGGAGGGAGCTCGGCACTTTGCCTTCTGGTACTTCCCTGCCCTATGCTGGCTTGGCATTACGTTCATTATTCCTACACCGTGTCTAACTCTATTATTTTTAAACATTATTTAGTCAAATACAGCTACTTTGAGTCAACTGAGGTCTTAAAAGTTATTCCATTTCAAAGCTCAGAATGACTTTGTTTGGTCAAAATAAACCCTGCACTAAATAGTAGCTCTATTATAGGGGGAAACCCTAGCTGTAACGTAGGTAAAGAACTACCTTCTGACCATATGTGCTAGGTGAAACAGTTCTTATAAACTACAGGGAAACACACTGAAATAGTTTATCTTTCAAAATAACAGTGTTTCACTTCATGACAAAATGAAAGCTAGAACTGGAGGAATCATTTATAACCCCCAAGGGAAGCATTACGGATCTCACACACAGTTACGTATGTTCCCTCTGCCGCGAGTTAACAGCTTCCCAAATAACCAACAAGGGATCAGAGTATCCATGAGCTCTGAATCAATGCAAGGTGTTCAAACATACACTTCCTAAAGCATTTAATGAGAATAATAAAAGGACAAGAAAAGCACTGAAACACTCACATAGTGGAAGGGGTAGGTGCAGGAATCCTAACCCCACTTTGATACCATGCTGGAAGGATGCAGATGCAAAAGCAGCAAGGAATTTCAGGGCATTTTCTCTTTCATATATAATTTTATTTCTGGTTATAGAAACAAATGCTAAGAGGAGAAGCAACATTCCCCAACCACATACATCAAATGAAGGTAACAGAACAGTTAAAATAAGTGAAAAACAAAAATAGTAGAAATTTAAAACTTTGTTATAGCTTTAAAATATTCACGTTCTTGATACATTAGAAATCACATTCAGATCTCAAATTACTTAAAAAAACCAAAGTATGGCTCCATATCAAAACCAAACAAAACCACTTGTATCCCATTTGATGTGGAAATGCAGGTCCTGCTCCTTGGATGCTTGTATTTACCGTCTCCTCTGGTGAGCAGCAGCCTCCTTGGCATGACCAGGATGCTCTCCCAGCCCTCGTGGGAGCCACAGTCTGCCTGTGCAGTTAAGCATCTCACAGGAGCAGTGCTGCAACATGGCCAGATCAAGATGATGAACTTCACATCCATTGCCCCAGATGCAGCTTTCCCCCTTGGGATACACACCTGCTTTGTGAAAAGCACTGATAATGAAAACAAGTCACATAAAAATACTCTTGATATCAGCTGTAAGAAAAAAGAACCCCACAAACCCCATAACATCTGGCTGGAGGTGTCTTGTACAGGCAACACCAGGAACTGAAATGTAAGCATGGCTTTAGTCCCCCCATCCATTCCCTGTCTTTAAGAGGCAAAGGAAGGTGAAAGGGGCAAGGCTCCCCCCAGATCTCTGTTACAAAACACTTCTGTGAAGCCACTGAGGTATTTGAGGTCCTCAGGTATTTCAGGGTGCAGCCTTCCCCTAAGGACTCAGTGGGAATGTGTTAATCTGCAGAACAGGGGGATTTCAGGTTTTTCTGATTTATCTAAGCAAATATTCAGAGTTGGATCTGAATTTCCAGCTTTACCATCCATTGCTCACATATAACTTGTGATTTATCCCTAAAGCAGCTTGTAACAGTCTCATTGAAAACAGTCCTTTGGATAGCTACAGACTCTTAAATGCTCTTTTTGGCTATGTGGAGGTTGGCTGGCAAGCTGGACAAGGCCAGTCCCATTGCTCTACAAATGGCCAGAACCCAAGACAATGTCTTGTCAGAGTTCTGCATTTTAAAGTCATCCCATTTTCTGTATCAGTATGTTTGGCTGAGATTTATATATATGTATCTATACATACATATTCTCCAGTTTCTTTTCCATTAAAGCAAAAGATCTTACAAACAATACTCTGATTCTCTCTACTTCAAGCCCATTCAGGAGAGAAATAAAGCACGTTTAGGTTTACAGTAATTCATTTGCTATAGAGCCATTCTGCCTACCTAGCAGCCTGTCCAGCTCCAAAGAATGGCATATAAATCAGAACATTAGAATGTTTTGCACCAGACTTTTAGCAGCAAGGCAGTGAAACAGAAGGAAATCACACTTTTTCTGCTCCATTTAAATCTCATATTTCTTTCAGCTGGCAGACATTTCTCCTCAATGTTGCCCTTAGCTTTAAGGAAGTCTCTGTTTCAGACTGCTTTCAGACTGCTCAGTGAAACTGAGGTGGGGTAGAAGCAGGACTGAAAGGCTGAGATCACAGCAAAGGTGCATTGTTTAACTCAGCAGCAGACATGAAGCAGTAACCAGACACTAGGGGATGTGTGGTTTTAACATGGGCTGTTTTCTGCTGAGGAGGAAAGCTGTTTCCTTTCACTGCTCCTATTACTCTTCTTACCACCAAATCCTGTCCTCCCCTCTAGTATCAGTCACCAGATAGTAAGCACTGAGGTGAAGCATTCATTCAGGTCCTTACAGAGAAAGGATTTCTAGTTCTGGAAGAGCAACTAGGATTAGGAAGCCAAGTATCACCTGCTTTTAAAAGTAATTCTCAAAAGGCCCAAGTGGATCAAAACACACACTTGTGAATCTAGTGATCCTCATGGAGTTAAGCCGTAACTGAAATTTGGACCTTTAGGTGAACAGGAACAAAAGAAAAACTCTTATGCATTTGTTTTAAGGGGATATACACCACCTCACACCCTGTGAAGAGATAGGAGCATCATAAAAGGAGAACAGAGGAAACATTTCACAGCACCTCAGTGTTAGCTTAGCCACCTGACAGGGAGGAATTCCTCAACCTTACAGCATCCTCATGGACCCTCCATTCAATTCCTCTGTTAGAAATAAGGTCCCATTACTTACACAGCAGAATCTGTAAAGAGATAATTTGAGACAGGAAAGGATTCCAGCTTTCATTAGTGCCATTTGGGAGATTTTCTTGCCAGGAGAGCAGCATGGAGTGGGGCTGCTGCAAGCATGACAAAGCCAGAAGCAGCGCTCCTACACAAGGAAGATGCAAGCACCAAGTCATCTCTTCTGCTCTGCGACAAGAATGAAAGCAATCACTGCAGTAAAGCTGCTTCTTCTGGCTGCTCATATTCATTACAAAAATAGGTATATTGTTCTTTTAGAATCAGTGCCTGGTGCAGGAATTTACCAACATACTGTATAAAAGTCTGTGTAAAGTACCATTTAAGAGAAAGAAATAGTCATGGACCATTTATATATTTATATAGACACACACACTCACACACACACGTTAATAAATATAAATTTTATGTTTACACAGATCTAATTTAATATTCTCTGAAAAAAAAATATTTAAAGGGTTTCTTCCTTAGCTGCCACCCATGAATTGTCAATGTTCTTTATCTTGATAGCAAAGGGGTAGACTTGGCACAACTACCCCTCTCTGCAATGTAAAGTGACGCGTAAGGAGAAGGACCAGCCATACATTCTGAAGGGTTTTAATTCAGTGTTGGTAAATTGAAAAGGTATCAAAAGAATTTTCTGAACATATAAATACAAAGGTTAGAAATTGATTTAAAAATTGGAATTTAAATATAGTGCTCCACGAAAACTAAGTCTTTTTCAAAATGTCTTGCTCAGGCCAAAGTTAAATGCTCACTGCTGTATTACTGCCCCATGAAAGACACCCTAAGTGAAAGCTTGCCATCACAGCTAGGTTATTTTCCACTGCTGATTATTACACATGCATATACCCATACCTGTGTGCACAAACACATGCATTGTCCTGCAAATAACCCACCTAGCAGAGAGATGCTGATCTAATCACAGCCAAATAGCCACTAGGCAGCCGCAGAGAGATGCTCCAGCATGAAGTCACAGCTACGCTTCGATGAGGTGCAGATCAAAATGCAAGAAGGCATCACTTCCCAATCCCATCAGTTCCAGCAATCCAGATGACCTTGTAGTGTAACTGTTTTCTGCAGCACAGCTGGTTCCATTGTAAGCTACACTTTATGACAGTAGTGTATGCTAGAGTAGTAGCAGCTTTGGCATCATTTTTTCATCCAGAAGGAAACAAAAAGTTACATGACTGAACAATCTGTTGTATAACTGCAACCTAACGCACAGATTCTCACCAGATGCAGACCTTCAAGCAATGGCATTAAATTAGGAGTTGGATTATAGGGCTCTGGAGATGACAGAAACAACTACAAATAGAGGGGAGAGACTGTGACGGGGAGCAGAAACAGGAGCTGCCTGAGAGACCAGCCGACAAGGAAAGAGAGATCATTTGCTTCAGGATGGCATTTGCAACTCCAAAGCTCTGTGTGCAGCAAGGGCTAAAATTATGAGGCTAGTCATGTTCCTTTAGAGGTTCGTTCTTAATGCCCTAGACAAACTGATTAGCAGCAGGACTAAAGATTTTGCATCTGGGTAGAAACTCAAGGGAAGGTCCCTTACCTTATCATTAAGGTAAAGCACAGACACTTAAAGAAGTGATCAGGATCCTTCAGTGCTGCCTCCTGTTCAAAAGCCTCCAAGACCCAAGCTGGCACTCTTCCTTAGAAGAGATGGACAAGGTGGTTGCATATGTACAAATGCTAGCTTAAGTATTTCCAGTTCACTTTACAATGCTTGTTTCTTACACTTGTCTTGCAGCAAGAGAGCAAACAGGTCCCAGGTTGTACTTGTAAAAGTGTAGCTAGCTGGCCAAGGAAGTCACTTCAATAAGTGACCTTTTTCAATGGGGTGATTTTTCTTCCACTCCATCCAGCATTTGTCAGATCATGCCTGCAATACTGTGCCCAGTTTTGGGCTCCCCAGCACAAGACAGACAAGAACCTCCTCCAGCAATTCCACTTGATGCCCTGGGGAGCACAAGAACGTACAAGAAGATGTACAAGTGATGTATACGAAGAGACTGAGACAAGCAGGTTGATGCAGCATTAAGAAAAGGAAGCAAATGGGGAAAGTTTTACTAGTGTCCTCAACTACCTATTTGGAAGATGCAGAGAAGGCAGAGATAGGCTCTTCTCAGAGGTGTGATGTGACGAGAGACAATGAACCCATGCAGCTGCATGGGAAGTCATTCTTAGATAGCTGAGAAAAAGTTTTCACCTCATGGGTGGTCAGAGTGGAATAGGGATCAGAGTCATGGAACCTCTGTCTCTGCTGACAAGGCAGCTGGACAAGGTCACAGCAACGTGATCTAGCTGGACCTGCTCTCAGCAGGAGGTTACAGCAGAGACCTCCAAAGGTTTCATCCAACCCAAGTTACTCTGTATTTCTACACAGCTACAACTGGCCAGTGTCAGAGAAAACAGAGATTTGATCTTTCCTAATGCTACAGTTCTATGTGATCTGTTTATCCCAGTGATAAACTACGGTTTGTAAGTCATAGTTTAAACCTCAGAAACAAAGATGGAACAGCAAACCAGTTGGAATTTAATCCTTAGATGCAATAAACTTGAAGAAACAGCTCCTTGAAGATACAGACCTACTGCCAGATTACATCCTGTCATCCAAGATACCCAAACCTACGTGCAGGAGGAAAACACTTCTCCTTTCACCCCACATTTTGGCATTCATCTACATGCTAGCACACATCAAGAGTGATACCAAACCTACCAGTGGGAAACCCCCTCACCAACACAGATGAAAAGCTTTAACAGCAATTTAACATTAAGCAGTCAGTGTTCCATACCACATCATATGAAAGCTCAGGTCAGACACCCTCACTTGCTTAGGTATCAGTCCCTAGCCTTCTTGTGCTTCAAGTTTTATTTTACTGCTGGCATTTCGCTACTGAAAAAGGAGAGAAGAATGTGGAATTTAACTTGGAATGACAGTTCTAAGTCAGAACACAAGACAGATGTCTGAAACATGCAAAACCAAGCCTGCTCTCCCTAAAGCCCGAAGCCAGACCATGACATTGATTGCAGAAGCACTCTAAAGGCTCGAGTTTTTAACTACTTCTTTCTATTTCAAAGCTTTAACATGAAAACACACTCCTGAACAAGCTGTGCCCAACAGTAACATGTCTAAAACACAGCATGAAAATTAAATACAGATGAACAAATCGACCTTTCTCAACATGCTCTGGAGTTCCAGGTATCCCACAGGTATTTTCATCCTCGAGTCCTTGGGCAGAGCTTAATGCAAGGTGCTGCTCCCATCACTGGATAAAAATGACTGGATATGCTACAGGGAACAGCATTAGTGGTATGGGGGAGGGAGGAATGGGGGAAGAAAAAAGAGTTTGGAAAGAATATATGAGCTAATCATGAACCTCAATTTTGTGCTCAGCACTGTGTTGCGTTATCACTGAATCACATTAAATTGATCTCACTGTAAAAAGCTTCCTGTATCACAAGAGCCAAGGTCCAGACAAAACAATAACTAAGGAATTCCAGTGGAGTAAACCCAAGAACAACTGCATTCAGCTTTTGCAAATTGAGGCAACAAATGTTGCTATAAACAGACTGCAATCGAACTATAATTAGTCTTTGTCATTGCCTAAGATAAAAGAAAAATACATCAACAGGGGAAGGTGAAAAGTGAATTCACATATGAAGAGCTTTGTTTTAAAGTTTTCCCAAGTCCAAGTTACAGTAGGTTAAATATTCAACGCACCTTGACCTTTGTTACACAGAGAGCAGAAGATGCAGTGAAGCTTCCTAATCCTCTCCCCCTTAAGCCTCCCCTCAGTTAACACAATTACTTGAGGACATGAGATGCAGTGTTAGACAATAAAACCAAAGCAGACTATCAAGTCAAAATAATCTGAATACTGCATATAACCATTAAGGTAAATTTTTTCTTTCTAGTTGAAGACTTAATTCTACCATCAGATTAATTCTCATCACACTGCAGTGCTCCAAACTGAAAGCTGAGGAATCAGCACTGGAGCAGTGCTGTCCTCCAGACTCAGCAGTGTGTTGAAAGAACCTGGAGGCCTGAAACAAGATGTCTCTGTCTCATGTGTCCAGATGAGGACCACATTTCTCCACAGCTTCCAACAGGACTGAATTGTTATTTGACATAGTAGCAGGCAATGATATAGATAATCCTAAAAAAGAGAGAAATTATTTGCAAGTGGCATGGCTGCTTCCTCCACAAGCAGAGAGATGCAGCAGACTGATGAAGCAAAAACCCTCTGATAGGATGAACTGACAAGTTCCAGACACCTCAAGCAGAATGGGTGAGCAGATCAAAGATATTTACTTATCCTCAGCTCACATTTCAACCAGCAGGCACTGTGAGCCACTAAAGGAAGAATGAGAAAACTTACTCTGTTCTAAATACTTAGGAGGCAGATCCATACCCGCAACCTGAGGATGGACTTTCAAGAGGTATCCATGAAGCAGCAGCTGATGTATTTCTATGGTGCTGGAGTAGTTTACAGAAGTTCAGAGCGTAATTATTTAGACTTTCCAAGAGAAAAAGCAGCAGTAAAGAAAAATCCACATCCTGAACTGTATTCTGTTGGTTGCTCAGCTCACGCTGACTCACCCAATGTACCGGAAACCTAAAGCTCCCTAGCCTCAGGGCTGTTTCAGAGGCGTGCCTGGCTCTAAACCAGCACTCACCCAAAAGTAATGATTAATCAGAGACAAACCATGCAGCACTCTCACTTGTGCATTCTTCCTTGAAGTCCATTTTATTGAATTCTGGCTTTGAAAAGGCTACAGAAAACAGAGCTAATCCGTGTGCTTTTCCACTATACCTCACCTAGCGCTTCCTAGCAGGCAAAGTGACAGCTAGAGGCCAGCCTGCTTCAATTACTTTGTGGTCTGTAACAATCCTCCTTCACAGAATCATTTCAAAGTACTAAACCCCAATCTAATACCTTGTCACTAAAGGCACACACCTAAATTATGGAAGCCTAGCTCTAAGTAACTGAACTGTCCTGAATGTTCTGTGTGCCTCTAACTGCAGAAAGTAACCACAAATCAGGAGACCAAGAAATTCTTTCCTTCTTGCAGAAATACTTCTCCCAAAACAACTGGCTTGAAAATAAAACATGGCTGGATTTTATTCAAGCAGTGGGACTTGGCTATTCAATAGGATTTGGCAAAGAGAAAGGAAAACTAGAAGGGGAACAAGGAGAACAAGTGATGCCAGCTGTTACCTTGTGGATTTCCTCTCCCTCCCCAGATTCCAGCAGACACTGAACGTTGTGCTTTACCCTCTAATCCCCATGGACATACTGACAGTATCATTTACTGCACATTTGGGAATTCTTTTTGCAACATGTTTATGCAGTGGGCTTGCCTCTCTGCTTTGTGATAGCACTGTCAGAGTGTACAAGGCAGCAAAGTGACAATAAATCAGTACACACAGGGGGATAACCCACCAAAGGTATGTCCCATCCCTCTTAAGTCTCTCTTGCCATTACCAAAGCCATAATATTTTCTCAATTAAAAGATCTCTGCTGTGCTGCCAGAAGACATGTTAGCCAAAGGGATTGCAAACAGGCATCAAACTGAAGGGGTCAGCTGGAGGCTACACGCAGGGGTTGGTTTCTTTGCCAGTCACAAGGTGTCACATGTACCCACTGCTCCACGTGGCTGAAGTGACTCAAATCTGCTTTGCTCGTAAGACATACTTGTGTAACGTGAAGAGCCTGGAATACAGTTTGAGTAAAAGCCTCCTCCTGCTGACCAACCCAAATGGTCCTCAAGGGAGGAGAGCTGGGAGAGGGAGTCAGACAATGAAAGGAAACCTCCAAATTCCCTTTGGAAAACATGTTCAAGACCACCAGTGACTTTTGCCACACGGAAAATAAAAGGCCTCTTTCGCCTTGGTCTCTACACCCTTACAGAATTTGTATTAAACACTGTATGAACTCTGCTGCCTCTCAGCCCAGCTCTCAACTTCCCCCTCAGAATGAAACAGGAGCTTTGCCATCAGCCACAGCAGAAGGTCAGTGACAGACTCCCACCCAGCCCTGGCCTCCTGGCCATCATTCACATAGCTGAGGGCCACACTACCATCAGGAGGTGAATGCAGGCTGCTTTACTGCAGAAGACCAACCAGTATTTTCTCAAGTTCACAGAGACAGTGGCAATGTATTCACCTACAGTGCTATTCTAAACAAAACCTCGTGCTCCAGCACAGGATGTGATCAATCAAATGCACACAGAACCTTTTGGAGACACCCTTCCCCATGTGATTCTCAGTCATTGAGATATTTGGCTGTTGTCCAGAGCAAGTGATGAATAATTGTAAGAAATAATTGAAGGTACAAACCCCTTTAATATCTTTACAGGAACTACATTAATACAGTTCCTCTGTCATCTTATTCTCCCTCAGAGGGAATGGAGAGAAATTGCATCTGGAAATCCAGGTGGCTGAGCCCCGTAACTCTTCCTCCTGAATCCCACATAAATAAACATTAGTTCATATCCAGATCTTTTCTGTTTTCAAAACCAAAATCATTTGCCTTTTTCCTTTCAGCTTGGTACCATGTTTCTTTAATGTTGTTGCGAGATACTGCACCCATCTTTCAGCATTTGATTGCCTTAGGTGGCCTTTTTAAAACGGTCCTGTGGTTCAAAGCTCTGAGAAGCACAGTATTAAGGCATAGAAAATGAGGAGTTCTCTTGCCAGGGAGCAGACTGTATTTGTGTTACATTCCTTTAGATGCTGAACTGCAAAGCCCATCCCCTTGGAGCCAAAAGGGGAAAAGCCAGTCAGAAACATCCCAGCAGTCATACAATCAGTTGTCTGTATTTTTTTTTTCCTTTTTTGAATCTTTAAAAACAAAAAACAAAAAAAGAGGAAAAAAATCCCATAGGTAAAGACAGAACAGAGTTCCAGATATGGGATCCTGGGAGGGGTTTTCCATTCTTTTTGGCACCTTGTGATTCTAACAGCTGTTGTCCTCCCATTGAGTAACAATCTGACTTGAAAGAGCTCTTTATCCACTATGGTTTGAGCTGTTACAGTTGTGGTTTGTTTTTCAAAGACACTGCTTTAGGACTCCTGCCATCCCATGCCCACCCTGCATCGCTCCAACTCCTCCCACTGCTTCTTCATTCACTGGTTGCCTGTCCTTGTGGCACTGCAGATGTGATGACTCCAGTTTGGGCTGGGACTGCTCCACTGGACTCTTCTATCCGGGGTCTTTTGACTTCAGGTTCACTGGAGGAGGCTGCTGCTGTCTCTTCGGTCCCTGTCTCGCATACTCTGCTGACTACAACAGGAGTGGACGAGCTGGCCTGGGCTGCAAGAAGCTGCAACGGATTTGTGAGAGCTGGGAAATAGGACAAGAGAGAGAAAGTGAATTAGAGTGATGAAGCAGCACAAGTGTTTGCTATTCCAGAAAGCAACAAAACAACACACCACAGTCAGATGCAACAGCTGGCACATATTCAAGTGTGGTTTTCAAGTCCCTTTTGAAAGGCTTGGTCTCTCCCTCTTCCCCACAACCTCAGCTTACCAAAGTGGTAATGACCAGAACTTCCTTCTTCCTATCCATTGTCAAACAAGGCATTGCCAGCTAAGCATTCCTCTCTAGAAGGGGAGGATCTATCCCCTGTTAAAATTACAGCACATCTCCTCTTTGAGGGGTAGCTCTCTGGCCACCTACAATCAGAACTTGCAAGCCACATCATCTGTATGCTGTGCCTTCAATTTAGAGGGCTCTCTTTAGCCCTGCTTGCATAGTAACAACAGCCAGTCTTTTGGGAAACTAGATCAGAATCTAAATATTGAATGTATTGACATCTCACTTGTAAAAAGGGCAGGAAAGTGCTTACCCCATACAACCAAATGCATTCCCATCAGAACTGGGATGAGAATGTAGGAATCTCTGGCTCTAATCTTGTATTCCAGTACTAACAAAAGATTTCACCCTCCCATTAATGAAAGTGGTGAGAAAAAAAGACTATTTACTAGCAACCCTCTGTAAAAATGTCTACAATTTCTAGTTCCAGACAGAGAATGTGCTTACACACTGGCTTTGGCACACAACACTGCCTGAAAAACAAAACACATGCAGTTTTTGGCCTCTGCATCAATCGGAGAGGCAGCCAAAGGGGACTCAGGAGACAGCACATCCTCTGCCCTCCAGACTGATTTGCAAAGGATGGAAGGACTGAACATCAGGGGTGTGCTGACTAAGTGTAGCAAAAAAGAGCCCTAGGATAAATAAACAAAGCAAACAGAACAAAGGCCCTCAAAGTCCAGCAACTTCTCCCAAGGCATGGGAAGGAGGGTGTAGAGTATCAAGAGAATGAAGGAAAAAAAATAGGGTAAGGATGAGGGCAGTCACCAATTACACTGCAGTGACTTGGAGAACCTAAACCATGCAGCTGAAAAGACATTAGCTTCCTACAGACAAGAGACTCAGGCTCCATTTTGTGAACTAGAAAATTCACTACCACTTACAGAAATCCCCTCAGATGCAAATGGAACACTTTCCAGTTTGAGGATAGTGCTAGAAACATTTTGATGAGATTAGAATGTCTCAACATAAAAATGTTAAATACAAAACTGACTCTACAGTAGACAAACATCACTGCTGGGTAGCAGCACCTTCACATATCTGATTATTTAATACCTTGATATCCTAGTTACACAAAACCTTATAGCTATCCTCATTGCTCCAATGAGATTCCTGCAATTCAAGTGCAAGCCAGGTGATACTGCAAACAGACATGGCAGGTATAAACATTCCTACCTTCATGCGAGCCATCAAAATCCCACCAGTGCCCTTTCATTTCAAACTCTCCATAAGCACCAGCCTGGGACAGCAGAGGTGCTTAGCATCTCACTGAAACGGGCTGTAAGAAACCTGGATATACCATCCCCAGTCATCATCCTTAACTGAACAAAACTTGAAACACTGAGCAAGTAATAAAAAGAGGCTGCCAAGACAAAGCTCGTATGGGATTTTAAAAATCAGACTTGACAAATGACTAGAACATATCCTGTGTATAAAAAAAAATCCTACATTCATTCACCTGATGAAATAGATCCTGTTACTCTCAGGCTCTAAGACATTAAGATGGGAAAGTAAGTTATTTTCTTAATACTCTATGGAGTCATTTCACAAGATCTGAAGAGCATCATGGAAATTTTATTACTTGGCATGCTTGAAGCAAAGGCTGTTGGTCAGAACAAATGAAAACATGCTATACACAAGAATCACTAATACTTTCAACAAGTAACCCTCAAAATATGGAGTATAAGTAGTAATAAATGTATAGCCAAGGACAAAGGAAAGACAGGACTCTTCAGAAGCAGTGCTAGATAGCAACTGGGGAAATGGAACAGAAGTGGACAGAAGTGTGTCCATCACTGATATTCACAGCCACAGAAGTTGAAGAATTGGAATACCTTTGGAAGTGGACAACTTGGACACATGGAACAACTTGATATATACTAAGAGGAGAAACCCTTAGAGCTTTACAACCTAACTGCTAAGCTCAGAAGGAAATCAAACACCAGAAAGTGATGGAAACAGAGCCTACCATAAGCACTGCCAGTGATGCTGTTGGTGGGGATGGCATGTTTCCCATTCTGAGTGACTGCCCTCACGGGGAGCTGATGCTGTCCAATGGTCACTGGAGCTGCCTGCTGAAGGATTGTGACTGTCTGTCCTGGAACACCCTGTGCCATCTGACTGGCAACTGTCTGAATAACACGGCTGGCTGTAGGTATCGTGGCAAATGCGATCGTTGGCTTTTCATCCATGCCTGCTTGAAAGTAAAACAAGACAACCATCATTTACCACCCTGCCTTAGGAGCAGGCTTTACTCTCAGGAACAGTTTAGCAGTGATATACACCCCAGGCTTACAAACATGAAAATACCTCAGCACCACAGAAGGTCAGGGAAAACACTAAAATATTCTCTATTGTACATACACACTATAAATATTAAGAACATTTTTCTTATAGCATAAGCCACTTGGCCAAAGAAAATAAAATCAAGATAATAAACTTGACCTTTTGTCCTAAAAAGGCACCATCTCCCTTACTGGCACATTATAGCTGTGATCACTGCAAATCTCAGCTTACTTTGTAATTACAGGCAAATTGGCCTGACTTTCAATACCACACAGCAGGAGAGGGCATTAAGTCCTTAAACAATGCCTGGAGCTAGAAGTCTGCAACAGCTTGCTGTCAGGCGTGCACACAGGTTGATTTACAAGGAGGTCTTTCCATAATTGCAAGCTTTTGCCAGCTATGGAAGTATAGGAAGAAACCAGAAGGAAGTGAAAAATAGTAAGAAAAAGGAGGGATGAGTTCTTGGATAGAAATAACTGTTTGAGAGCACTCAACCGCTTATCTCACTTCCCAACACAAGTAAGGGGTCAATTCAGCAGGTACATAACAGATAGAGAACAGCCTCCTGCTGGGCATGCAGGAAAGGAAAGCCACTCTTCTCCAAGGCTTTTGGGTCTCAAAGCAGAGAAAGCAGGAAGCACAAACTCATTAGTCCTGTAGGAAGAGAAGACTTCTCCCATTTTAATATTAGCAGACTTGTAAGAAGAGTGGAATTAGATGGCACATAAGCATTGAGCTTCCCAAACTGATGGGAAGCAGGGAGAGAAAAGGCAAGGAAAGCAGCGAGAGAAGGAAGGAAAATGGAGCAACCAGCAAAGACAAAGGGAAGGTAGAGACTAGAAAAGGACATGAGTAGGAATAAGAAAGGGACAAGTAGGAAAAGAGCAAATGACACCAAGAATTAGTGAATGAAAGAATGGAGCAGGTGACAAGCAGCTGCAACTGCTAGTACTTCAGGAATATGTATGGGATCCAGACAGGAATTTCTAGAGAATGCAAGTGAAACTCAAGCATGATGAATTAAAAATGCCACTGGTCCTGCTACTGCAGTAGGGGAAGTCTTTGTCATTTTCCTCTTTCCTTTAGAGAAGAGTGGTTGTCCCACTACCCACATAAAAGCAATCAGAGTAACCAGTCTTGCTGCTGGTACAACACACATCTTGTAGCACCAAGCACTTGTGAAATGGTGAGCAGACAAGGTGTTGTCTACATCACAGCAGGAGAACATTTAACCCACTAAAACCCCCAAGGCTGGAATTTCCAGCTTAGGAAAAAAAGGAGGCCTTTGTTGTAACTGGTTTTTGAAGACTGCTTTAATGGGGTACTGCCTGCACTTCCAGAAGCAGATGCTCTCCTCTAGGAATCCAGGGCTGCAGAAAAGAAAGGCTCAATCATTTATTTACAAGGCCATCTGAGGCAGAGACTTTCAGCTTTTCCTAGGCCATCTTTTTTGGCTGGAAAAAGCACCCATTTCCATAGCACATCCAGCTGACCAATACACAGGCATAATATTGATACTGGGGATAATGTAAATATTTAAAGCACTGCATGTTTTTCCAGCCTCCAAAGTCTCTTAAATTTGTTCCCCACAGGAGATAAGGGAGCGCAGTCACCCTGCTCACTCGTGAAGACATCAAACGGATAAGCTATTACTTGGTTTAAGTTTTACCTTAAGAGAAACATCTTTGCTTGAGGGCTAAGCACACAGTGAGTGAAAACAGTGTCTGACAACCCCCCCACAAGCCTGCTCAAGACTTAGCAGAGTAGTAAAGGAGGTGAAAAGCTACCTCGGTGGTCACCAGCTAAGTCCAGCACTGCTCCTGCTGCTTCATGAGCTCCTCCTGCTGTGCCCTGGTTTGTGAGGATGTATCCATTTGCAGAGTTTGCAGAGGAGGTCACAACTCGGACCATTGTAACAGTGGGAGCTTGCTGCACGACGTGAATTGCGTGACATGAAGGCTGTTGAGAAGTCACTATTGACGCTGGCATGTACGCGACTGGCTTTGCCACCAGAGTAGATGGTCGGGGAGGAACAGCCATAATCACTGGCTGGGCACTGACTGGAGATCCTAAACAGAACAGAGAAGCATACCTTAGTAGGAGAGGGGAAAAAGGCCTCCATGCATTTCACCTGTGCACTTCTCATCTCTGCAATAATCCTTCAGCACCGGCAGGAGTAGGGAATGAAAAATAAAGCTTCAAAAATACTACCTTCAATCTTCTCTTTCCTAACTCACAAAACCTCACCTGCCATGTGAGCACATATCTGTGAACAAAAGCCACAACAGGCACAAAAACCCCACAGCTTTACTTAATGAGCTTTGCCTTCTAACTTCACCAGGAACACCCTACACATCGGGCCAGTCACAGCACAGCTGACAAGCAGATACTTACCAGGGCTTAACAAATTACCCTGGCCCTGGCCACAGCACCATGGAGCTCTGCGTAGCCAAGCTGATCTTATCCAGAAAGGTGGTAAATTAGCGTGAGTGAGCTACCACTGCCATGGCTACTCTGCCGTCAGCTCTCCACAGCCACCTAATTCAAGGTCAGCCCATGTGTTTCTACACATTCCTTCATCTCTTGCCCCCTCATCCAAAGACTAGTAAGAAAAATGCTCTGAAGTTGCATATGCATCATCAGTCTCTAACAACAAAGTGGAAAGAGAGACCTAGATCCTCCTGTAACACACTGTAAGAAGCATCCCAGTGGTGTCCTCAGCATGGCCCTTGGTGCAGCTGAAGTCACCCTTTGTGAAACAAGAGCTACTCACCAGGTGCACTCTGTGAATACCGATACTCTGGAACTGAGGCTAACTTTGACCCAAAGTCATGATCGTGTGGAATAGGTGAGCCCTCCCGTGACAGGCACTCTGGAGTCTGTAGGCCACTAGAGTGAGGGGACAGCAGGCCAGGGTGAGTAGGGGAGGCAGGAGCACTCCTGAAACACCAAAACATAGTGTTGGCAAGCGTACATGCATTTTGACCAGAAGACAGAGGCAGAGACCAAGAGTTACCTCCAGGACAGGATTCTCCATCAGAAAAGACAGCTTTTCTCCCACACTACCCAATATATAGTCTTGTTGAGAAGAGTTGAAAGGTACACAGTAATGCTCTAGCACTAAATACTGTCGTATTGTTCCTTGCTGAAGGAAACTGGACCCAGAGTATGCTTAACGTTTCATTTTAAGACCACTGCTGACAGAGAAGCAGTAAATGCCTCATGTTCAGATCAGTTTTATAGTTTCAGGCCGTTCTCAAAGGATCTTTGTCAGTGTTTGAGAGTGACGGGAGAGGAAGAAAGATGCAACATGGATGCAAGTGTCTTGCCCCACATATGCTTGCGGAGCAGCTACTCCTGCTTCCCCCCACTGCTTCCCACCTCTGGTCCCACAGAGGCATCAAACACACAAGGAACTGAACATTTCTTTAAAGACAAAAGACAGAGAAGCTGATCAGCTGAAAACTTCTCCTCCTGCTTCCTCCCCCTCATTTTACCAGACAAAAAGAGAAGAGGTGTGGGAGGAATGTTACATGAAACTGCTTCAGCTAGTGTTGAATTGCAAGCCTTATCCTCACAGCTATAGGGCTCAGAGAAAGCTCCCATTCCACATAGGTCCCCTTCTGCAGTTACACTGCAGCGGCTACGCAGAACCCCCCATTGCTTCACTGCTGACAACCACAATCCTATAGGAGACTGTTTCAAATACCACAAAAATTATTCCTCCTATGATCTAATCCACATCTAAACACAGCTTTCCTGAAGTGAGAGCCTGGCATCTGAAAACACTCCAGTGATAAATGCTTTGAATTTCTTTGAAATGATGCCAAAACAGATATGTTATTTGATGCACTTTTGTAGTTTGGTTCTGGATTTTATTTTATCTCCCTTTTTGGTAAGCATTTAAGAAGTCAGAACAATTTTCAGATTAGGCCTCAGGACAATCTAACTGCATTATAGCTCTCCAACTACACACAGCAGTAAAGTTTGCTCACTGTATGTCGGTTTTTGTTTGCTTTCTTTGCAATGAGTTTGGCACAGTGATGAGAGGAAATTGAAGTTACCTGGAGGAGAGAGGCCCAAAAGGTGTTCGGAAGCAGGACACTCCTCTTTGCCTTCGTTTTCTAAATGCTTGCTCTACTAGTTTGGCTTCAGAGGCAGGGTCAATTCGCCAAAAGGAGCCTTTTCCAGGCTCCTCCTGGGAGCGTGGGACTTTAATAAAGTAACGGTTCAAGGAGAGGTTGTGCCGAATGGAATTCTGCAGGAAGCAGAGGAATGAGATGATTATTTTGACAAGAGGATGTATATAACAAAGATGAATGGGTTTCACCACACAGCTCGGAAAAGTAAAATCCACACTGCCAGAATCAGTGTTGAAGGCAGATACAAGACTCACACAGCTCCAAAGTCACAAGAGTGCTGCAAGAGAAAACCTGGGGAAACATGTCAGACTTTCTACTAACCATGCTGATGGGTTTGCTTGGTACTTAACTATCACTTAAATACATCTGGAGCCAGGCCGTGCAGTGACTTTTCTGTGGAAAGCAATGAAAGCAAAGCTTTTGTTGATGCAGGGGGAAATCACTGCAAACCACATCAGAACTCTCTCAAAAGACAGGCTTTATTTTAGGCAAGCAGAAAAATATTGCCTGAGCCTGTACTGCTTACCTGCCAAACGATCACCAGGGTGCCCAAACATGCCCTAAAGGACACTGCATCTCATGGTAATCATAATGCAAGCCAGCCAACATGCCCTCAGACAGCTGTCTGAGAAGAATCCATCATCTATGTGGCACTAGTCTGGCACTGTGCAGCTCTCCAGATGTTTACAAGACTATTTATGCTTTTAATTGCAAAAGCCCACCTCTTACTGGGTGTAACACTGTCTTTTGGGCTAGGGGAAAGGCTCAGTGAGCCCAGGTGTGCACAAGCTCATTTCTGTTCCACTTTCAACACAAAACAAGAGCTTCTGTAGCAGCTTTAGACTATCTCTTCACAAATAAAGCCTTACAACATTATTGGCAGTGGGGAGGAAAAGGCAACTCATCCTCCACTGAAACGCAGCTCTCTTTGAAGCAGGATGCAGTAACTGGTTCGCAAAGCACAACTCTGCTGAGCAGGTTAAGGCAGGAAGTGAATTCCACAATTAATTAGAACTGCAGGGAAAAGCCAAGGAGGCAGAAATGTATTTATTCCAACTGTACTCAAAGTGCACCAAGCAGTACTGCTCCTGCCAGTTGAATGCAATGAAATCACCAGCTGCAACAGGCTTTCCAGCTGCATTCGTGTGTTATATTCAAATCACAACACCTATTTGAGAGGTGTGATGCCAAGAAAAAGTCTGAAAGCAGGTGGAGCTGAGGTTTCTAGAACTTTGAAAGCAGCCCTCAAATGAACACTTCAGCTTGATTTAGCATGTGTTAACTACATCCAAACTCTCCTATGAAGCTGCTCAGATTTCCTTTAATACCACAAGGAACGCACAGACTCAAAAGTTCCCCCAGTTCTCATTCTGAGATTCGAAACTTGCCAACTGTGACTTAGGCAATGCAGTTGATACAGTGGGAAAACAAAACATCTGGGATCATTTAAGGTATTGTGGTTAAAACCTGGGATCTCGGTTATGGGTTGGCCATCTTCTGCCTGGACAGATCATGCCAAAGACAGACCAGGTAAAGAACTGAGCAAGATTAAGGCAAGTATCTGGGCAAAGGAGTGACTGTTAGCAAGGATGTGGGAGAATAAACATACAAAGATGAAAGATGCATGAGTAGAGCATTGAAATGGTTTCAAGAACCCAAGAGCCCAATAGTATCACACTACATTGCCATAGAAAGTATTTAAAAATACTAATCACCCACAAACAAACTAGTTAGCTTACGTTAAACAAATTCTCTCTGGGAACAGTCAAAGCAGCTCTACTCCCAGTGCCCCAAAACTTTAATACATGCATTTCAAAGCAGATAAGCCCTGTCAAAGTAATTTAAAAGCTTGTCAATGTCAAGAACTCACCTGCCAGCCTTTATCAGCAGTTCTGTAATATGGATAATGCTTGGTAATGTGGGCATAGATCCCACTTAGTGTTAATTGCCTGTCCTGTGCTGAAGATATAGCTTGCACAATTAGCTGAGCGTAAGAATAGGGTGGCTTGGACTCATCCTAAGGAGAAAAGCAAACAAATTTAGTCACTAGCAAAGAATTCCTGCACTACAATGTACCAACAACATGAACTGAAGAAGCACATTGGGCTGTAATTTTCACAGATGCTTAAGACAGCATCAGGGGCAACTAAGAGCAGCGTCACCTTCTTCCTTTTCACTCCTGTTCAATACTGCCAAATCCCAATTTAGCACTGAGCCAGATTAGAGTATCTCCTTCCCTCTCCCCACAAGCACACACAAAAACCTCAGCTTTAATCTGATTCTACTCCTGATCGAATCTACCACCAGCTTAGAGCAGCACAAGGAAGAGGATCAGGACGAGCAATTGAAAGCAGAGCTAGAGCACGCATGGTATGTTTACAGCTTTCAGTGTTTATGAAACTAAAGCCTTCAATTCTGCCCAGCTACAACTACACTCTGCTAGGAAGGTTTCATGCAAGCCTGCTATCAGTTCCCCTCCCAGCAACAAGCTCGATATGAAACTTGATCCCGTCCCTTCCCCTCTCCAGCAGGATTTGTTTCATTCTAAGAACTGTAATTTGTTTGCCCGATCTCATATTCCCAGCTCTTCATATAACTCCATCAAGAACAGCGCTTCTTGTCTCAAGGGAGAATTCAATCTACAAAAAAAGCCATCCAGTATTGTGCTCCTCCACCCAGTCCCAAATCAGGTGGTTTTGGATCTAAACCTTTAACTTTGATCTGGAGATCAGCTTACCAGAATAAAATTTTATGATTATAACTAAGTTATATTTTAATCTAAATTCCATTTGCTACTCTCTTCATTTAATGCTTGCTTGACAAGCCTGCATGTTTGTTTTAAAGTCAGACTACAGATTTCTCATGGCAAGGATCTGGTTTCTTCCTCTGCTTCCCCCTTCTCCAACTGTGTTTTGCAAAATACCATTAATTAAAAGGCAAAACCAAGACTCTGGATTTTAATGCACCTCTTTATGGGTTCTTGATTTATCAAACAAGCAAAACCAAATTCTTCTTCCTTAACCATTTTAGTCAATGACTTGCAGGCAGTTTGGGCAGCTAAGGAAGCAGATTCATCCTCTACCACTATAAAGACACTGGTTTAAGGGCATGGTCTCTAAAACCTGGAGGATACTGTACACAGCACCTTCAGACCCCCTTTAACTATATCCACCACTAGCAACAAATTCCAGATCTTAATAAGCCTTCCAGTGAGCACTGCTGGGTAAGTTATGTTGCTTTGAACCTTTGGGCTGTCCCCGCCAGATGCATCTGCCTGCTGTTCTGATGCTGCTTTTGCAGCAAACTCTGCTGCCAGCTGCAGATCCGAGGTAATGTTGTGAACAAAGCGATATCCTGAGGATCCAGCACCACGTGGACTGGCCGGGCAGGAATTGGGAACACTGGAGAAACAAGAAGAAAATAGAGTTGTTTGTTACTTCATTCATTAACATGATACATAGTTCTTACTCTGAGGTACAGTAAAGCTCCCAGGTCACTGAGAAGTAGATATGTACTGGACTTATTTTGATCCCTGTGGCTTATCCAAAGCCCAGACAGATTGAGAAAATAAAGTCAGAGATAAAACTGGAATTCCTACAAAGTCTGGACACCCCTCTCACCACACACTTTCTGCAATTACAAGACAGCAGAGTCTCAAATTCCTCTGTGTTTAGAGGAGCACTTCAAACTATGTGGAACTTCCAATAACATACACTCTATCAGGGAGGAGTACAGAGCTTGGTATTGTAAACTGTGAATGAACAACAGATACAGGCTGTGTTGTTTTACAGTATTGTGGTTGAAGCATTCAGTGCAGGCATCTGTCATGAAGGTCCCTGTCCAAAACAGCACCTGAGCTTCAGAAGATCACACCCTGATCAGTGCCACACAGCTAGAGACAGGTATTTCCTTAGCTCACCAGCACACAAATGAAGCTGGAAGAAGGGAGAGGCAAAAGCTCCCAACAGCATACAATACAGAGGGTAGCTCACTCACCAGCTCTGGCTAGCACAGAGAAGACATTCAGAGTGGCAGGGCCACCACAAGATGGCATTACAGGCACAACAACCGAGCAGCAAAGCCCTGCTAGAGCTCATAAAAAGCTACAAACAAATAAAAGGTGGCTATAATTTGCAGCACCACTCAGGCACCCAGAAGCGAGCTTCAAGATGGGAACTAATCAGAAGGGCTTGTTTAGAGGTCACACATCCTTAATTTGCAGAGTTGAAAGGATGGGAGGAGAGGAATGAGTCTGGGAATCTGATGCTCCCTTTCTCTGTCCTGTGCTATCCGGCAATGAGGGGTAAAACAGCAGAGCTGAATGACACATAGCCAAACCCCAGGATTACATACGTCTTCTACATAAGAGCAGAGAAACAGGGAACAAGAAAGCAAACCAATACACATAAGATTTACACAGCAAAACAAGCAGTTCAAATGGTAGAAGATGCAAACTGAAGCCCACAGCTGGGAACTAGGACTCAGTACAAGTGGCATAAACAATCCTCTTATCAGTCAAACACCCAATAGTGGTGCTAACCCTGACACAGATCAATGCAGTAATTGACACTCATTAGAGGACTACTGAATGCCGTATGAAAAAGCAGAACATGATCCCTTCCTCCAAAAGGTGACTGTCTAAATAGCATCCCTCCCCCCACACATACACATGCAGACAGACAGGAAACTGTGAGACAGCCCTTATTTGCTCAATGGGCAATACCTTCAGCACATAAGCAATCTGACAGTGTAAGCAATGACCAGTTCCTACCACAGTCCAGCCTGTAAACTGAGAAATACTGCTTCTCCTTGTGGTGTCTCTGCAAATGGCTGCAGTGCTGAGCTCAGCACAACCCAGACTGGTTTCTTTTAAAAGAGAGTTATAGGATGGGGGCCAAAGGAGAAAGAAAAGGCAGTAGAAATACCCAGCCACAACAAACCCTTGCAACAGGAAACCCGTTTTCCTTATATTAGAGATATGCAAAGTGTGGCACAGCACCTGGTAACCCTTTCAGCAATAGTCTTTGGCATGAACGGGTGATGCAGAAGCGCAGCAGGAGGTGCACGATACATGATGTTGATGAGCCCATACGTATAAATCTCCCTTTGCCAGAGGTAAAGGCATTTCAAAATGTCTTTCAAAAATCAGAAACCTGTTTGTGCAGGAGAATGAATCAAAGTTTGCTATTCCACGCTCTGAGCCTGCTTTGGAAGTGGCTAATGTTAAACCACAGAAGACACTCTTGATGTCTTAGCATTCACATGGGAACTAGGGTGAATTTAATTATTCTGCCGTCATTTTTCAATAGCTTCTCCACATACACACTTCTTCTAATGTGTACATAATCACAAATGAAAGCCATTTTCATACATGAAACAATGACAAAGCAACAACACAGCCATTCTTTTTATCTTCGTGTTTGGCACCAGAGCATTTATTGTAACACACAGACTAGGAATGGAACCGGATGAAACAGAGCTGTCCCGTTTGTTCTTTGTCTGCAGAAATACATGAACAGCAAACCACAGGCAGCAGCCAAAACTCAGGCCAAAGGTATGGAAGAGAAGTTCTTCAGTAAATCCATGCTCTGCAAAGACCTGTGTTTCTTTAGGTTTTTAATAAACTAGCATGGCTTCAAAGATTACCCCATGCAATTCAGATATAAGAACTGATTTGTTTCTTCAGGATCAGCAGGGCAAGTAGTTCAGCTTCTAGTGTTCAAATCTTAGCTTCTGAGTCTGATAATGAGTTTTCACTATGATCTGTGATCTCTTGCCCTTTATTTTTAATTAGAAAAACCAAAGGGAAAAACCCTTACCCTGTAGGGCTGTGATTCTCCCGAGTGCTGACAAAGCCCCTCCGACCTGAAGTGTTGTTAACTTTAAGCCTCTCCCAGTAGATAGTCACTGAAGAACATGATAGTGCCCTAAAGAAGCAGCTATCCCTTGGGACACCCACAGCAGTATCTGAAGATTTGGAAGAGGTTTTACTCTTTTACCAGAATGAAGCACTTTTGTCCAGGTAGATGTGCTTCCTTTCAGCCTGGCTCAATGATCAAATCAAGAGACATGGGCACAGAACAAGCAACACGAACAGGGTAACACATGCTGTTAAGTGTTCAAGCTCTCAGTCAATCATCAGAGCTGCTCTTCAGAGAGAAGGGAGGAAGAGCTGAATACTGGACAAAACCAAGGGAACACAATCTCTCCTGTTCCCCCCTGTCCCCAACAGGGGACAGGAGCAGTGAAGAAACAGTTTTACTAAAAATACCCTTCTGAGGGTTAAGTTAAAATTAAACATTAGTGCAGCCAAAAGAAAACAAGCAAACACAATGCAGTGACATCAGTTTCCTGGAGTTCCTGGAATTCTCCTCGCCACCCAGATCTGGGGGCTGGCTGGGGATGCTTGCATGCACTCACATCCCCTTGAAAAATATTATGGAACAAAAAGACTTTTCCCTGCAAGCACCTGTTTGTGCCATAAACCAAAAATCAAGTGTGGGGACAGTGACTGCGATTTGTTGGACATTAACAGTGCATCAATACTTGGCAATAACTTGATCCATTTTGGTATTATAACCTAAAAGCATAGCTAGGTCTGCAATTTCCCCAGCTTTCAGACATCCTAACTTAGACTGTGATCCATGCTTACTGGCCATGCAGACAATCTTAGCTTACAAGCAATCCAAGCTAATTTGGGTTAAGCTCATCTACCACAGAAGAAAGGATTTTGGAGAGGAAGCAAGTGTTTTACACCACTAAAAACCACACACAGCATGTAAGCAAACCTGCTGCAGTTACCCACAGTCTTAATTCGGTGGCACCATGGTTAATGCCTCAATTTCCAGAGATCTTTGACACCCACTGAGGATTCAGCATCTCAACTTCAAGCACTGACTGCAGACAGCCATTGAGCCACAGTTCCTCAAATACCACGCTGAGACTCAGCTTTAGAAGCTGACTACAACCACGTGCTGTATCATATCAGTCCTTTGCAGCATGTTTTCCATTTAACTCTTCTTCAGCTGGAAGGCCAGAAAGATGAGGGCTGAAAGCAGTGTCTGCAATACATTCACCCATGTAATGGGCAGAATGCCTTTTAAACACAGGGTTTAACTTCTGGCTAGTAAGAGCATAACAGGTCTTTGTAGCATCACAATTCACTTTCAACTACTGCCAACAAGAATTCAGCCTCTTCAGTTCACAGCACTTGCTAGCAACAACAATTAAATCTTTAAATGTCAGTTGCTGGAGAATATGTACAACTCACTGCATTGATTTTGGACATTCCAGCAGAAGTCTGCTTTAACTAAAGAATCAAAACTGGGATGCAGCACTGTGTGCATGGTGTGTCCATACCGAGGACACTGTGTTGCTTGTCTCTTCTCATTTCAATAAAAAAGGATACAGCAGATCCAGAGAAGGTACTGATGGGGATCACTAAGATCAGCAGAGACAGAGAACAGATTCCATACAGGAAACAGTTTTAGGACAGAAACTGAGGCACAAGGTAGCAGAGCCTATAAAAACAAAGCCAAGAGGTGTTCAGCTCCTGACCTCTTCTGATAGAAGAGATGGTGAACACAAAATAGAGGTAAGCAGCATGTCCAAAACAAGTGCTTCTACGCTTGCAGTTACATACAGCATGTGCAACAACATGCTGTAAGACAGGGCTGATGCTAAAAGGCTATGTGAATACAGAAGGCTATTATACAAGTTCTGGGGGAAAGGAGGAAGACAAGGAATCCATCAGGGGCTTTATTTAACAGATGGTCAGGAAGTCCCTGCTCTGAAGCAGTCCTTGATCCAAGAAAATGGTGGAGGCAAACTGCACATAGGTTACCATTACTCTGTCTTTTCTGTGTTCTTATACTACCCCAAAGATACTCGTCTGAGGCAGAATACTGCACTAGAGGGATCTGTTGCCTGAGCACATATAGAGATGCACATGTAAAGACCTCCAGACACTCTCAATACAAGCCACATTTTACAGGCTGGGGGAAAACCAATATAAAATGATGAAGCAACAAGTGGTTAAATGATTTATTTATGGTCGTATTACAAGTCTATGAATATGTTGGGAACAGAAACACTCCCAAACTCTGGTGCCAATTTCCCCAGAAGGAGAGGCATGCAGGAAAGTTGCTCTATTACTTAATTTCATTCTTTTCCATAAAAAAGGTATCTCTAGGGATCAAGCTAGAAAGGCTTAGTTTAAGCTAGGTATATGAACAAGGCATGTATCCTCTTTATGACAAAAAGGAAAGATAACCTGGGATCCCACATGAAATTGGTCCTCTGATGTGGAATCTGCATTGCTGAAGGGGAAAAACCCATCTTGTCAACTCTGTGGGTTAGGATTTGGTATGTACATGGGCACTGTCTTTGAAAAATGCCCAAGTGCACATTTGTGAAGCAGGTAAAAGAAACTCAGCAGAGGTAGGAGTTACAAGCACGGCAACAGTGCCAATACACAGATTTCTGTCTGAATAGGCAATTTTTTAAAGCCCCTATGGAGTACAAAGGGAGAATTCCCATTTCTTAACATCTTAGTCAGCCTCCTCCTCAAATGCAAGTTGAAGTCTGTTGCCAGGCACATGAAAGACCATGGCTAAAGAAACACAACAAACCTCAAACTACCCCTATATTGCATTTCATAAGCCTGCAAAAAGGGGCACCAAAAGATACAGGGACGCTCTTTACGTGCGATCAGCAGGAATCAGGTCAAAGTACAGCACTTCAGCTTGCAAAACAAGCATTTCCACGATACACCAATCAGCAATAATGGGTGAGAATTCTCTGCTGCTCTTTCCTTCCCCGGCCTAGCCCCAAAATTGTAACTCAAAGAAAGGCAAGTCCTTGCACGTTGCATGTTTCAGACAGGTTTCAGAAACAATCACAAGTGGTGAGACTGCCAAACCAAGCTGGATTTTGATGTGAAAGGAGAAAACTGTGCGCTACCCTGCCTGCTTAACACTGAAACAAACCCAAAGCTGTCGAACAAGCCACAGGGAAAGTCAACTATCTGCAGAAGTTGAATCTCTTGTTACTTGTCTGTGCTCCAGTGGTTCCTCTCTTCAAAAGGAAGTGAGCTCACTCCGACCGTGGATTCAATGAACATTTTATACTGGTCAGGGGAAGTGCTTGTGTAGCTGGTGACATCTGCAACCCTTCCTTCAGCACATGGCTTGGCACATCTCCTCTAGCACATGGTCCATTATCCGAAATAAACATGTGTAGGAACTCCCAAGCCCAGTATAGATTGCTGCTCTTTCTTATATGATGTATATGCATCACACTTAGTTGGCTTGTGGTTTGGAAGACAAAGGTGATTAAAAATAATCACTGGGCTGTCCAACTGTGGGAGTTACCCGAGCTGTGTATTCAGCCCGAATGCAGGAAGTAATGTATAACCCAGACAATGCAAAAGAGCCTGTAAAAAACCTGCCTTGGAGCTCTTCACAGGCTTTGCAGTTAAATGGCTAATAGTGCTATAGGAAGAAGGAAAGCCTGAATGAAACGGAGCAGGCGATATCTATGCATCCTATTCCGGTGAGTGAATGCAGCCACTGAAGTCAGGGTTCATTCAGCTTCCCACTACATACCTTCAGAGGAAATGTGCAAGTTCAGAGTAAATCCCAAGTGATCTGAAGCAGTGTTGTATGGCTCTCCCAGAGCCTATTAAAATGCACTCCCTTTTCCTAAGCCAAGCCTGAATCAAAACAGAGCCAGCATTTGCACATTTACCATAACATGGCTCACACACACTCTTCTGTCATGCTTTACAGAATAAAAGCTCAATACATAATTTATCTACTACACACTCTTGGAAAATAGTAATTACACTACAGATGCATAAAAATCAGGCAATGAATTTAAATGACCTGTTAAAGGCCACAGAACAAGTTGGTGGCTAAGCCAAGACAACTGCAATTAGCACCAAGTAATCCACTATCAAAGCATGCAATACATTACTGAACTAATTTTGCCTAGTAAGGAAAAAATGAAATAAAGAGTGAAGAGTTTAAAGAGTATAGCTTATGAAACCATGGCAATTCAGCTCACATCTTCTGGTTTACTAATCAAGCTTATATGACTAAAGAGCAGAAGGATGCCAGCTGAACTTTCATTATTCATACCATTAATTTCATTGTAAACTAGATATCGACCCTTCTGGTAATGGTCGAACATGGGCAGGTACATTGAGTACTAACAGTTAAAACACAAATTTGGGTGCACACACAAACAGGTACCAGGGTAGCATTAACACAGAACCTCACCAGACACTTCTTAAGCAGTGGTTCTCACAGGGCTCTAAAGGCTCTTCCTCCTACATGCCACCATTATTTCTGTTACTGATAAAGACTGTATGTGAGCTAACTATCCATGCCTTTCCAGTGAAAAACCAAACAAGTACAAGACAGAGTGTTCAAGCCCAGAATCATTTTGGTGCAGAGATAAGTCAGAAGTAGCAGCTGTAAAATATGAATAACGATACTGACCTCCATAGTGCAGCATTTAGTATTTCTTTGTTGTAGCTTTTTAAATACATATAGATCACTGAGAACATAATTGCTATTTAGAACAGGGAAGCATGCACAGAGAAATAATTTCATTTTCATAAATACCCCAACCCTGAGGTGCGGTGCTGGAGAGATGCTTTGTGGAAAACTGAGTTAAGTTACTACTACAGGGTCATTAACACCAATTGGAAGATAATAAAAGGCAAACTAAACACTGTAAATCTAAACTCCAACTCAGCATGACTTTGAGACCAGGAATAGGCTCCTACATCACACTCTGTGGATCTCTTTATAATCCAATCACAAGCTACTCAGGGGACTAGACTGCAACATATACATGGAGTCACATTCAAGTAGATATTGTGGCCTTACAGCAAAACCCAGCAAAGCAAAGTGTTTGTAGCATAGGTGAGGAACTTCACATCACCAGTGTCACCCAGCGAGGATCCTCCAAATGCAAGTTGCACAACCTTAAAGCCATGTATCAGAAGACTGTCCCCTTAACACCTCAAATTGTGAATCATTTATATGTCCCAACAGGCAGAGCTGAATTTAACCGAAGTACACGTTGTTTTCACACAGCTTTTCAATGCCTTGAATCTACTGAGATTTGGTGCTACTCTGCCCTTTCTTATGCTGTGTAAAATGGCAGGCTGCTTCTACCGATTTCTTACAGCCACAGTGGCCTCTTCCTTTTTGGAACATGCAAATCTGTCTTTTCTAAAAGGAATTCTGAACTCAAAGCAGGAAGAAATAAGCCATGCCTGTGTGTAAGCCTCACAGCACGCTGCCAGCCAACATTTTCCCTTAAAGCTGTACAACAGCATTCAAACCACATCTCCAAACGGCCCCTCCTGCAGAGGAAACACCTAGCTAAGAAAACATGGGGATGCATTTCTCCCTAGGAGTAAAGCAGGAATCCTGCTTTGCAAAGCTGCTGAGGGTGGCCGGCTTGGTTTTGTTTAACCAAAGCTCATTCCCTCTCGAGGCGTGCACTTTGCAGAGGGAAAATAAATAGGCTGGGAAAAAAATCCCCCCAGAAGCTTGCAGGGGGGGAACCCGCAGGGCAGCAAGCTGCAATGTAAACAGGGAGGCAGAGCAGAGCAGAGCTGCGGGTCAGGAGGGCAGGGCTGGAGCTGGCGCTGGAAGCGCAGGTACAGCCCCTGCCCCGCACTGGGGCGGAGGCAGGAAAAGGGGCCAGGAGCAGCTTTCCAAAAAGGAAATTTCACCCTGCCCAGGATTTCCAAACTGCAATAATTTTCCATGGGCCAATCAGGGAGGAGCGAGGCAAACGCACCAAATTAGGAAAGTAAATACTAGAAGGGGGAGAGGGAGAAGAGCCCAGCTCTGAAACCTCCTCCCAAAGCCAGCCATGCAAGTACGGGTCCCATGCTGAGCCTCCACAAGCCCTGCCCCTGGGAAAAGGGAGAGGACACTGTGGCAGCCTCACCCACCACTGCAAAGCCACCAAGAGGGCAGAGAGCTGCCCTGAAAGCCAGAATGCATAGCTATATGCTCCCTGGAGAGCATTCCCCTTCTCGGGCAGAAACACCCAAATCGCTTCCAATGCCTGGCCGACAGAGTATAAGAGCTGCAAGACCCTGCTGGGGGAGAAGGGATGATTGAAAGGGCTGAGCAGGGATGTTTACAAATGTGTCAGCCCCTCCTTTGCAAGGGGAACTCGGAAATGAAAGGGGTTTGGCAAGTGAAACCTCAGATGTCTTTTGAGGTTTTCTGAAGAGTTGGCTGGATTAGCTTCTGCACAAGACAAACGGATGCAATCATTAATCATCCTTAGTAAACACTCTGTTAGGGGCTGAGCACAATTCAACACTACTATTTCCACTTTCTCCTTATGCAAAAGAAACATTCTCGGGGAGTCAAATATCAGTTGCAGGCATATGCCAGAGTCAAAAGATACAGCCTGTGTTAGTAACAGAAACCACACTGTGCTGCTGCTTTGCGCAAGATGACTGAATGGAAACTAACTACCATATGTTGGCAAAGAAACCATCCCCCTCCCCTCCCAGCAACAAGCTTCATCTAAAAAGAGAAGGTTAAATATAAACTAAAAGCAGTGCCTGAACAGAGCACTAAAACCACAGCTACCTCCAGCCCCCTCTTTCTAGAATATCTGCACTGCACATCTGTGCAGCTCTGCAAGACAGGCGGAAAAACCCAAACAAGCAAGAGCCTGCAGATCTATGCAAACCCAAACTGGCTTCATTGTGACACTGAAGTCGTTTTCAGCCACATATATTTGAATACTATTCACTGAATTAGTGCTGTCAGAAGATGTTTGTGTATTATATCTTTTTATAGATGTCCAGACAAGAAAACAAACCAAAGCCTATTACTGTTACCAGGTACACTCTAGCTATTCCGAGGCCTGTAAGTTTTAAACCTCTCATGCATCATCCTATACCAGCAGTCTATTTTGCTTTACAAAATTTATTACACTTCAAGCAGCAGCTTTAATGTTAAAAGAGATTAAACTGCAACTCCATAGCATCAATTCTCTGCTGAGAAAGAAAGAGAAAATATTCCAGACAGTAACTCAATGGTCAGGTTATTTCCACTGCACATTCATGAATCAGATAATTTACAAAACAGGATGCTCACACAGATGTACATTCAGATTGCTACAGCCCCTCAGTACATGGTCAGCATCCTACCCCCATTTCCTTCTATTCCCAGGAAACCACGTGCCAATGGCCACCCTTGTCCCTAACTTCAGATAACACCAGCACCACCCAGCAACAACAGAATATTATTGAGATAAAAATAAAACAGGCGGTCCTAACATAGAAAGTATTTGCCTGCTTTCTCTTCTCCAGGCATATAGGTAGCTCTTGATAGATATTTCTAATTCCATTGCCAAAGATAGACTAGTAACTCTATAGTGTGAAACTAACACTTAAGTTCCCCCCCTGAACCCTGCAAGCTCTTAAACAAAACCCCTGTGCCCTATTTCCAGCCACCATAACACAGTTTTTAGCAGTCTCCCATCATTCTGAACAGATTTTTCCGAACTAGCTCTTTTTAATGGGGTATTTCATGCACCAAGTATACCAAACAAAAGAGGGCTGACAGACTGATGTCAGAGAACACACTTTGGATAGTTAACATCTTACCTGATAGTGCCTGTGGGGGATGGGAGGGGACTGACCACGCTCCGGAGATCCGGCTCCGGGATGTGGATCTTCAGAGGCGATATTTGAGGGTAAAGTGGCCGAAGGGGAGGTGATGAGGCTTCCTCTTTTGCTTCCTCTTTATGGTATAAAGATGTGAACTGGATCTTTATAACCGTGCTAGGGAATCGGAAAGTACATCTGTAAGGAAAAGAAATGGAAAAGTCAGTCTCACACATAACAATGAACATGTTTAAGTGTTTCTGCATGCAACTGGTGAACCAATTCATTAAATCACTCAAAGCACAGAAGTCCACCATTCTCTATAGCATCTTTCTGCTCAGCATCCTGTGCAGAATCACTGATCATTCATAGATCTCTGTATCATAGTGTCATGTATCACCGAGTGATTAGATGCAAGCTGAAGGTTTGAGTAAGTTAAGTGATTTCCTCAAGGCCATGTATTCAATCAATGACTAAGCAACATGCAGAATTATAGAGACAAACTCTTGGGTTCCTGCTATATCAAGTACTAGGATTCATCTTTTATTAGCTCCCTGCACATAACTCAGGAAGATACAAGTTACCAGAAAGTATTAAAACACAAGCGACGTTGAGTACTAGAGCTATAAAATCCAGACAGAGCAACAAACAGCCTCCAGGTAAGACCAGGCAGCACTATTTAAAGACTGGCCTCTACGTATTGTATAACTAATAGCCATTTATATCTCTGCACATGATGCTAAAGGATCATCTGGCAGGTTTCAGATTAAAATACATTCATTTATGAGTGCCTCCCTTTAGAACAACATGGGTTATAGTGAACAGGGTGAGAACAGGGTCCCTGCAAGCCTATAGGGCCTAATTTCTCCTCTAAGTAACACTTCTTTCCAATTGTTATGTAGGGAAAAACGATGAAAAAGAAATCACCCATCTCCAAGTGGCCTTCAGGAGATGCTGGGAAACTCAAAAGGAAACAAGCACTGACATTTTCCATATTTGAACAGAAAGCTTTCTAATTTATAGCACCTACAATAGGCGCAGGGCTGTAAGAGCGAGTGCTCTGCAATTCTTCTTATTGCACTTTAATTAGACAATCATGTGCAATCAATACAAGCTTTCCAGGGATCACTTCACTGATACTAAGGTTAAAGAAGCAGGAAATAAAAACCAGGTTTCACCGTGGGAAAGGCCAGCAGAGCACAGTAATTGTGCTGGCTTCCAGCATTTTGCCTACAGAAGGAAACGAAGGGACACAGTGAGTGTTGTTCTAGCACTGCCTGTGCTAGATTCAATACTGCTAATAGTGCTGCATTATTCAATGCTGCCAGGTAACAGAAAAAGGTGGCAAGCAAGTAAATCTGTAACTATCTTAATGCTATCGACAGAAATGCAGAGAAACATCCTATTGCAGCTCTAAAAACATACTCTTTTGCTCTTGGTTCTTCTGCACAAGCTAGTTCTGCTGTAAGGTAATGTTCAGAAGCCTGCTGTGAAGAGTACAAAATTATCATTCAGGCATAAGAAGCTCATTCCCATCTCCCACCTCATCTCTCAAATGATCTGGCCCAGCATTCAGCAGCTTGGACTCACAATGGCTCTGCTATGTACAGCAGGAGTTTGCATTGCATTTAATTCACTTCAGAGGTCCTGCCACCTGCACTCTTTAATGCATTAAATAAGAACATCATTGCTGGCAATGCAGCCTAATTGTGTTTATCTAACCCGTCTAAACACGGGTCCCTGCAGACTCAATACAAATGCACAATTCCAGACAGTAGTGTGTGTACCTTGCAGTGTCATGCCAGCAGCAGGCACACTTACTGAGATGAACCTGAGACAAGACTGTTGAATCACTCTCTGGATTTTAAGCTTTCATACTGTAACATCGATTTACTTAGACAAAAGAGTAGAGAATATATAAATTTGCAATAAGCACCATGTGGACTGAGGCTCAATACCAGTATGAGCAAAGTTTCATCATTTCTCAAGCCCTTATTGGGGAAAAGCTGAGCTTGCTTTCACAGAGCCATGGAATTCTCTGCTGTAACACCTGGCGCTCAGCATTTTTCAACATCTGAGTCAAGGACAAATCAGTCCTTGTTTAACAGTGTTCAGTGCAATCCCAATCTGCTCCTCATCTCAACAGGCCTGACTGCACAGAGCCCTCAGGCAGTTTTGCAGCACTGTTGAGGGCAGAATATCCCCACTGCAGCTTCACACAAGTAGGGAGCTTTATCCCACTGCCACTAAAGTCTTACTATTTAGAAGGACCCAGTAATGCAAGATCCACATCTACATGTTACTCCTTTCAGGTAATAGTGCAAGTAGCTCCACAACCCTACAATACTCTCATGCTGTAACAAGGTTAGATAAGAAAGTGGTACCTGCACCCAAAACACTGAGAGACAGTCCCATCAGTTTGTGTGTACAAGCAGTCTTAAGAAAATCTGTTACTTTCCAAAACCATGAGTCAACCTGAAACATGAAGTGTAAGCTAACCAGTAAGTGTGCTGAAAAAGCCCATCTACCACTGCTTTACCTTGAGAGCCTCCCCTAAGCTATCTGATTCAGGCATGTGACTTACCCACAATCTCAGACTGGAACGAAGAGAAACAGGGAGGCTGGGCTGACTACACAAGCAAACAATTTGCTGCCTGCTGTGATTTCATTTTTAGAAAGACAGGCTTCCCAATCCACTGAAGCACAACCCAGGACATACAACTAGCTTGCATAGATTACACTTGCTAGCACATATATAGCCATTTTGTAAGGAACCAGCCCCAGAAAAATCAGTGCGGATATATGCATGGGTGCTCACAACTTCAGAAGGCTTCTTCTGCAGGCTCATCTGTGCTGGCTTCCAGTATTGACACTGCCTGCAAAGCCAAGGTGGGAGTCATTTATCTGATTTATACTTTTACTGCTGTAAAAACCTGGGACCCAAGAAATGGAAATGCAATGGAAAACAGACTGTAAATTCCTGCAGAACTCCTCCCTGCCCTCGGGGGTGAGAAGGTGTCAGTCTCTACCACAACCACCACAGTAATGCAAACAGTGACAATGGCACAGCCCAAGACACTGCCTCAAGTCAGCATAGATGCACTTACACTGGGGAACTGTGTCAATGAGAAAGCACAAAAGCATGATTTCTGAATCATCTTGTCACAGGAAGCTCACTTTTTATTACACTGAACCTGAGTGCAATTTTAATGAGCTTTTCTAATTGTTCCCTTAATTAACCTCTTTCAGGCCAAAAGAGGATAACTCAAATTATATCAGGCAGGCCTGTTTAGAAGCGATGCACATTAGTGCAGGAGTTAAGCCTATGAGAACTACACTTCTAACAGAAGATAAGCAAGACAAGACAGACAGCCCAAGCAGAACTAAGCATGCATTCCTTAAGATGTCCCTGCCTGTGGCAGGAACTAGATAATCTTTAAGGTCCCTTCCAACCCAAACCAGTCTGTGATTCTAAGATTACTGTATGTATTTTGGATTATTTAAAATGACTTACACTATTTGATTCATGTTGTATGATTCCTATCAAAGATGCATAGCAATTACTACTACTGCTCAACACTTCCATCATGAGAAGATCAATCCAGAAGTACAGACTAGACTCAACATAAAAAGCATAGTGAAGTTAACCTGTATTTCCAAGGGTGCCTAAGAGGCAATTCTAAAGTACCTCTGAAATTTCCAGCTAATTAGAGGGGTAAGTTAATGGTCTGCAAAATCTCCTGGTATTGGTACAGGCAGGAACCAACCTGCTTCAGCTCCAGAACTGCTGAGTTTTAGTCGATAACCTGCTACAGAAAGGTACATCCTGCAACCCCCGACCACATAAACCATCTTGGGTGGTACTCACACAGTTACAGTATGTTGCATACATCAGTTCCGTGGGGGAAAAGATTCCCATTTGTCCAGGATGCCTTGAATCAGTGAGAATAGAAAGCTGCTTTTCAGTTGTGTTAAAGCTAAACACACGCACACACAAACCCCATCCTCCATAAACTGCACAGAAACAATTCTTGCCGCCTTAGATTACAGGCAGGAGAAAGTCAGAGAAAATTGGAGTTCACAGACTCCATAAGCCCGCACTGAATGGATGCTGTATGTACAGAGGGGACCAAGGGGAAGGGAAAGAGTGCACATGCCACATACAGTTACAGTGATGTAAATGATGTTGCTAGAATTTTGCTTGTTTTAAGCAGGACAGATTCTCCAGAAGTTTCCTGGATGAGCTCCTTGCGGAGACAACACAGCACCCATGCTACTAGGCATCCTTCATGTGGTGAACCAGTGACAGTGACCACAGGCATTTCATCTGCATACGGTCTGAAAGTGAAGTGCTAGGAAATGCTAGACTTTACATAAAGAGCCACCCCTAGAGCAGAAAAATGGTTAGGTAAAAAAAAACCACCAACAAAATGATTCCATACCCTGCATGACTCTGAAAACCAGACATGTTCTCCCCCTCCTCAAAGTGCCTTTTACTCACAGATGTAAAAGAAAAGGAGATGCATTTGCCAAAACACAGTACTATGTTCAATAGAAGCTGTTACAGTCACCGCTTCCTTTGTTAGAGCACCTTGAGCACTGTTCAACACCAAATGACTTCTGCAAAGATCTGCTGCATAAGAGCAAGAAAAGGCTATTTAACGATTTTAAAAGAAGACAGGAAACTGGGCTGCATTTATGTTTTTGCATTTACACTGTGGAACAAGCACAGTGTCAAAATGGAGAAGACAAATCGTGAAAAAGCCAAGGTGAAACATTGTTAAAAATATATATACAAAAATGTATATATAAACCCTAGACTGATATTTATATATATTATGTAATATATATAAACAGAATATATAATATTGTATGTTATATATAAACATCATTTCAGTTTATTATGCAAAAGGGAATACCAGAAGAGTAAGTTGGAAGACTGTTACACATGCGCTGTCATCAGCAAGCTGGTACCATCTTTGTCTACTTTATCTTGCCATAATTCATGAAATCCTGTTATTCCTGAACGCTGGGGGCAGAAATACACCAGTAGCATCTGCGTTAAACAGGGCCGAGATGCAGGTTGAGCAAGAAACATTCTAGGAAGTGCATTGTTAAAAATAACACTTTTTGCAATTTGAAACAGTAAAAAAAGGCCCCAGGTTTAAGTCTAAAGAGGTTAAGCATGATTGTCTGCCTTTGCTGCAGCTTCCACTTTTTAAACATGCAGATGCTGTTACCTCAAGCTCCGACTCTCAGCATCTAAATCTTTCCCTCTGCCACTCTGTATCAGCAATAGTGTGGCTAGCAGGATTAGAGAGGTGACTGTCCCCCTGTACTCGGTACTGGTGAGGCTGCATCTCTAATCCTGTTTTCAGTTCTGGGCCCCTCACTACAAGAGACATTGAAGTGCTGGAGCGGGTCCAGAGAAAGCCAACGGAGCTGATGAAGGCTCAAGAGCACAAGTGTGATGAGGAATGGCTGAGGAAACTGGGGTTGTTTAGTCTGGAGGAAAGGAGGCTCAGGGGAGACCTTATCTCTACAAGGACCTGTTCTCTACAAGGACCTGAAAGGAGGTTGTAGTGTGGTGGGTGTTGTGTTTTTTTCTCCCAAGCAATAGGACAAGAGCAGATGGCTTCAGTTGCACCAGGGGAGGTTCAAATTGGGTATTACGAAAAACTTCACCAAAAGGGTTGTCAAGCATTGGAACAGGGCAGTGGTGGAGACACCATCCTTGGAAGTGTTTAGAAGACGTGTAGGTACGGCACTTTGGGACATGGCTTAGGAGTGAAATTGGCAGTGCTGGGCTAATGGTTGGATTCAATAACCTTAGAGGTCTTTTCCAACCTAAATGATTCTGTGGTTCTATGATGAAAGGAGACACCAGCCTAACTGTTAAGGATGAGGCAGTTATCTCTACAGTCAGCAAATACCGTGGATTTAGCAAAGGTGGCAGCCAGAGATCTAATTACATCAGCACATGTCATGATGAAACAGAACTGTGTTATTACTAGCTAAAATTTGACCAAATATGCTCTTAGAAGCCATTGCAAAACAAGAAAATCCTAAACCAGCCCCACACAACAGCTGATTCTCTGTCCCCTGCAACTTCTGAAACCAATCTGGTCTGTGTTAATTACATATAGTACACCCAGAAGAACACCATATTATTCCCATGCACAGAGCTCCACAAAAACACTGTGTTTCTCAGCACGAGTGAGAATTTGCCATCAATCATCTTTGTCAGGCTATTACCATTAACAGTTATTTCAAGGTACCTGACATGATTTTACCAGAGGGCAAAGTGGATACTTCTCATCCTTTCGGTCAATGTGCAGGATAAATACCTAAATTTCAGGCCATGATCAATGTACAGGTAAGGTCTGTAGCACCCATTACAGAGAAGTGCCCCAATTACCTCCTGTAACTGCTTTTCCTCATCTTCTGTGATCAGCTAAGGGAAGGGCCACATGCCTGCATCTATGAAAAATCAAGTTCCCATTAAGTTTTCCCATAATACTTTGAAGCAATCTGAAAAGAGGTGCCTTAGACAACATAAAAGACTGACTGGGAAAATTTAGGCACCAGTGCACCCAATATGAAAAAGATAAGAGTTTGCTTCACTTAACTAAACACATATCTAAGCCCTGAAGGTCTGCCCACAGAGAGATAAGCAAACTGAGACAAGGAACAACTGCCTCAGATTCACATTTCTCCAGAAACAAGGCTCTGATAATTGCTGTGTTCGCTGCAAAACCGCTGAGCTGTGAACGTTTATTGACCAAGGTTTGCTGCTTTGTGATGCTGCACTCTGCCCAGGGAGAGCAATGCTCTTCAGAACTTTGGCTTTCTTACAGCAAGCCTCACTCATTATCCAGCACAAACCAAAACACTTCAACTGCAGAATATTTGGAAGGCTTTCCCCCCATTTTTATAGATAAAATAACCAAGACTATTTTCCAGTCTTCAGATGACTACACTAGACCCTTATTCCCCAATGGGAATAATCATCACAAGTATTGTGCTCCAAATGCCTGAAGCAGCAAATGGGCAAAAGCCTAGGTACCAAAACCACCTTTTCATCACAAGTGAATTCAAATTAGTATTAGTTTGAATGGATGTCACAAAACTGTACAACAAGCTCTGAGAACTGTGTGAGCTGTCACAGGAAATTAGGCATATTCACCTCTCCTTTATAATAAAAATCATCCAACATTTCCTGTTCCATTCCCTACCCAAGATTTTTTTTTCCCCCTTAAAGAACACTTTGTAAGCAACACCAATAAGAGAACAGTTATATCATCCACTTGGCTAGCGCTGTCTGCATTCCAAATGAAAAAGTTAATTGCACTGAGACTACAGAAGGAAGTCTGGAGGACTGAAGACAAATGCATTTTATTCTCTTAAGTCTAAACACACATTACAAAATGAGCATGTACCTATCACCATGGCAATTTAAGAGTCAATATAATTCTTTTCTTTACACATCTCTTTAGGCTAGGAGACACAGGCAGCACAGCTGCCAGGTTTTTAAGAGTGCTTGGTTCGGTTTAGAGGTTACCGCAGTCTTAAAGCACTGAGTTTTCAGCGCTTGCTATTTCCCTTTCAGTTGCTTTCCTGATCTGACCAGATTTAACACCAAAATCTTACTGAAGGCCTACCCATACAGCCCTTTATTAAACACACATCAGAGAAGTAGCTGTAACGAGATGGTTGGTAAAATCATTTCTTGCATTCATGAAGAGACAAAGGGTCTGCAAGTAAATGGTGAAGCCCAGAATCCACATTTGTTCTTCCCGTAATGAATCAACTCAATCTGAAGACAAGCAAGGCAAGTATGTTGCCAGACAGCAGCAGGACAAGGAAATAAACTGCAGAGCTCCCTGAGAAAATGCCTCTGGTGTTATCCACTATTGTTTAATTAGAGGAAAAGCTATAAAAGTCCCCCTTAGTGTTTTTAACATATGTGAAGGAGAATTAGGTTTAGAAAGTACTGAGATGATCTGCAAATAAAGGAGTATAAAGATCTCCATCACTGCTGACGAGACAGAGCAACCCATTGAAATGTTTAGTTGTAATTATTCTTGTTAGCCACAACATGAGTTTAGATCAGGACTGGTTTCTAACCTCACAGTTATCCTGAGCTCACAAATCACTTGCCCTGCACGCTTTGTAACACAATCTATTTAATATACACTGTCATGCTTAACATTGCAGATATACGAAGAAGTACATGTATCAGCTGAGACTGAACCAAATTTGTCTGTGTGCATATGTGAGTGAGCTCAGGTTTGAAGTAATTACTTGAATTCAGGAGTGGTCTTGCTTCTACTTCATTAGTTATTTTCTTCAGCTGGGTATTCTTCCAGAAGTACCAGCACTCCCCTGTTATGCCACATGCCCAAGTAGCTCAACTTGAGTGTACTGAGGTCCCTGGCATGCATCACTTCTTAGGTATCACACCTGTACTAGAGCTAATGTAAACCTGATTTTAGTAAAGGCAAACTCACATTGAAATATCTGAGAATTCCTCATACCCAACTCAGTGGAATTAATATTGACTAGCCTGTAATCCCAGATTACTGGAAGGATTTTCTCACCTTCCCCTGAAATGCATCCAAGTTAGCTGAAAATCTTCCTCTTTCCATGGTCACCCTGACCTGCTGGGATGAGTAACTGGACGACTGGGTAAAATTCTCAAGCTCATATGGATAGCCTACTGGTTTTCCTCTGCCTTAAAAATAATCTTCTTCCTGAAGAGGTATCAGTTGTGCCCCTCAGTCTCATGCAGATTTATTTTAACACAGTCTAAATCTGTTTCTCTGCTTTAAGAGGCATTTCCTTTACCCCCCCCACCATCCCGTTCCCTAGGCCATATCCTCTCGATGTCACCCTCATATCAATGGTACCATCCAGATCACTGCAGAGCAAGTCAAACCAGGTAGCTGAAATAATAATTCACTTCTTTTTTTTGCTGGGACTAAGTTGTCAGGAAGATCAGATCCCTTATCTTGCCATCCACATGGCAACACAGGCATTAACACAGAGGAGGTAGAGGGGACAAGGATCAAGCAGAGGAAGGAAAGGAGGAACCAGCAAAAATGTTGCAGATTTATAATAGATTATAAAAAACCCCAGAGTATGTAACCACAGACTCAGATTTAACATCACATGATCCAAACACTGCCTTCTCCTTTCAGAAAATGAAATGCAATTCATTCATTCTGAGAAAAGCTCTGGCCTTTATCAGGTAAATCACACCAGCCACTATGGTGATGCTCTAAGGTTGGAAACTTTCAGAAGTTCCTGAAACAGAAAAATCATGATTTTTGGGGGATTTAGCTTAATGATTTCAAACCCAAAGTCCCACAGCTGTATGCTAGAAGACCAAACAAAGCCTTAAAATGCTGTCTGCATTCCAACAAGTGCTTCCTGTGGCCCCGTACCCATGGCAATTCTCCCATAGCAACTGGCAGGTCACATCTGCAGAAGTGGGTTTGTGGCCATCTCAAATGGGATACACAGGCCCTGCAAAGGTTAGTACCTTTGTGCTTCCAGAGTTTATTCACTGATTATCCTTGAGAAAAGCAAGCACAATAAGATGGCTGAACAAGGAAAATGCTTCAGAAACAGTTAAAATTGCCATTTCTCTTTGTCGCAGACAAGACCTTTTCCTTATGCTCCTTGATGCTGTTAAGCTGGAACTGTACACACGGTAAAGGATTTTTTCCCTTAATGAAAGGCACCACAGGGTGCACTGGGATTTGCCTAACGCTGCATATTACTATGTTTAAAATGAGGTTTCCAACACAGCCAGACAAGATTTCAGATGGGCAAAGAGCGTGTGCAGGCAAGTGTATCTATTTAAAACAAATACTACCAGCAGCATCAGGCAAAACCACAACTTATGAATAGCTATGCCTCTTAAAAGCACTAAGTAAATTAGCTGTAATGAATGTTTCTATTGAGCTCAGTTGCACAGGGCTTCCCTTTATGCCATTTCATCAAGGTTCAAACACACTGAGAAACACTTCCACACACAGGCAGATTTTCAAATAGGTATTTTAGCAAACTCCTTTGAAGACAGCAATGTTCACGGGAAAGTTCGAGCAAACCCTGGGATTCCTCTCCCTGCTAGCACCATGCACACACACACAGAGGTTATTTTTGTCTCTTCAGTGCCTCCATTCTCAACAGACATGGCACCTCCCAATGCTGATGAAGAGTAAGGTCTCGGCTGCTGCCCATCCCAGGAAAAGGCAGTGAGTGAAACTGAGCCAAGCAGGTGGTGGAGAGAGAAGAGTATAAACACCCCCAGGCTGATCAGGAAGGCTAAAAGGAAGAGATAGCAGAAACCCAACCCTAAAACCAACAAAATGCTGGTTTGGTTTATATATATATATATATATATATATGTATATATTTGAAAGTGCACAGGAGAAGATGAGCACTTTTTGAGGCTCCAACAGCCAGATATTAAAAGCAAAACCCTCAGGAAAGTTTGCACTGTGATACCATGCTGTGAAACTTCAACAGTCATTTTATTCTACACATCTTCCCTACCATTTCTTACCTAGGAAGCCTTTTAATTGCTGTCACAGAGCAAACTGATAAATCAAGCAACACCACTGACAGAAACAGTTAATTTTTCATTCCAGTGAGAACATTCAGTGCTGTTTTACACTGAAGAATTAGTAGTGAAGAATCAAGAGCTGTCTTTTTATTTTTACACCCCTTATGTGTCTTTAGTAATATTCTGATTTTACACATTGGAAATTATTGAGACATCAAGCACAGCTTCACTTCCAGATTCTCCCCTTTGAGGAGTAAAGCACACGGAAAGCAAAAAATCCAATCCATGTAAGATATTGTAGTTGCCATTTTTTCAGTGTAAGGAAATATCACAAGGTCAGGGAATAAATTCACGAAGTATCACAACAGCATCTCATAGAAGAACAGGAAAGAAATCACTGCAACTGCTGAGAAGGGAGTTTCAATCAGCTAAGGAAGAGCCAGTATGAATGGTAGGAGGTTCCTTCTGAAGTCACCACCCTGCCTGGGGAATTCACACTACGGACAAGTCTTTTCCACTTCCTATTACCCCCAGCTTTGCAGAATGGGTCTTGCAGTAATCCTGCCCAGTCCGATGCAAAAAAAACCCTACCTGAAGCTGCTCCAATCTGTTCTAGAAAACTATCAGTGTGCAAAGGGCCAAGGATGTGCAGTTTCAAAACTGACCTTTCTGAAACCTTTGCACTGTAAGCCAGTCAGCAGTGTCTTTTCATTGACTTTAATGCCTGCAAGAAAGCTGAAGGATATTCTTGAAACTCCATCGTTATCACCACTCACAAACTCAGAGGAACACTGGTCAATCCACACCTGACTAAGGATTCTTTCCCTTATTTAAAACATGGAAAATACCAACTTATGTTAAAATTAATCCAGAAAAATCCTAACAATTATTTCCACATGGATTATAAATATGTAAGATTATCTCAGATACCAAGCTTGGGCATAATATAATTAACAGGCTTTTTATAACATATACCATTAAACCAGAGTTTTGGTACTTTGATCAGGAACTCTGTTAAAGCCCACCACCCAAAACACCTTTTAAATTATACATGCCAAGACAACATGGTAGTTACTTGGTGCCCATCCACCAGGCCTAGAGAAACACAGAGGTGGTGCTATAATTGTACCTCAGTTAGCTTCACATTTCAAAACATTGGCGTCAGCTTCAAAATATGCCATTCACTCCAAACCAGGAGTGCTGGGCACAGGGCTTGCTATCAGAAGACAAATTCCTCTTTCCCTCCTGAGTGCTCCTATTCCTTTAAAACCAAGCAAGCTGCAGCTCAGCAGTAGGGCAGATTACCTGGAGTACAGCCAGTCCAAAGCATCGCAAGATCTAACTCAAGTCTGCCAATGCGCTGAACATATGAGTCTAGAAGGTCTTACCTACACCCACAAAAATCAGATGTGATTTTACATCAATATAAATCAATCTGCGGCATCAGTGACATCCATCTTCTAATCAATATTGCTTGGGCTTTTCTTGGTCTGATTAGTTTTTGTATATTCAAGTTTCCTGAGGGCGAATCCTGGCCCCACTTCTACCACACCATTACAGAAGCTGCTCTGTTCTTCTGGGTAGTCCTTACTATAAACAACTTCATGTCTCTGAGCAAACTGTTAAGACACAGTAAACTTTTTGCTGTGTGCCATATGGTAAGCCACGTCCTAACCCAACACCACTTGGCCAGTCAAAGTCTGTCTCATTTACCATGCCTCTAAGTATAACAACAAATGGAGAAAACCTGCAGTTGCATTCCCAGGGATGTCAACATCTACCTACCTGCAGAGAACATTTAGTGAGCTGTCCTTAAAGTCTAAAATTAACCATAAAGCTGCTGTTTATTTTTCAGTTTGGGAATAGAGAGGTGGTTTTAGTGTCAGAACGAGTGGCCTGACATACAAAAACCTTGGTAGGAAATTCTGCCACCAAAGAAGTGGGCTGGCACAAAGAACAGATGATGCTTCTATTTAAATGAGGTTGGCTGCCAGCAGCAGAAAGTTTCGCTATCAGCACTGCAGATGCCTGATATCATCTGTAACACACAGCAAGCCTATTATGTTATTTTGTTGTGTGTGTGGTTGTATACATAAAAATAACGAGAGTTAAGAGACTCTACAGAGCACACAGCAGCCTGTGTACCCTGCTGCTCTAATCGGGGATTCCAGCCTGTAGAGGTCTAGATCCTATCAACCATTTCTTCATCAGCCAAAAAGTATTTACTTATTAAATTATGTGCAACATTTGTGTGTATCTCACTTTTATCAGCAAGTCTTATAACTGCAAAAATCCCTCTCCATAAATCTGTTAAATTCTTTAGTAGATTGTCAACATTGCATTTTAATTTTGATTTTTTCCTAAAGACTGAAAATTATCAGTATCTGTGATTTTTAAATAAACAAACAAAACCCAACAGGCTACACCTAGACTCCTTTAAAAGCCGAATAGCTATTTAATCCCTCTGGTCTGTATGTTGCCAAAAGGGGACAGGAAACAAATTGGTTTAGCTTCAGGAAAAAAATAATGGGGTTTTTTATTTGGTTGGTGTTTTTAATGAACTTACCTTCTTCCTAATGCTGATATTTCTGTATTTTTGTTTGAATTTACCTTGCTAAATAGTGCTCACCTCCTATTCTTCTATTTTGAACCTCCTTGCCTTCCATAACACCATTGTCCTTTAAACAGTACATGTCTTGTTTGAAAGCATCCATGTTAAAACTCCTGTAGGTCATAACCCCTATTAGCATGTTTCAAAGCCCGAGCTCTCTCCTCAAAGGCATGCAAGCCTTTGCCACCAAGTGAAAAGCAGTGGTCCCCTGCTCAAGAACCATGGGATGCTTTCAGAACCCCAAGCATCACCTCCATACACTCCCTTGCTTGAGCTTTTACTGTATCATCCAAAGGAAAAAAGACTGCTGATGAGTATCAGACCATTGGCACTGTGGTTTCGAGCAGCAGCCTGTCTGTCACACCGCAGCCGTTGCACAGACACGTGTACAACTTCACTATCTGGTGGAGGTAGACACCGGTGACCAGCCAGCTACTCCCTCCTCCCAGCCTCCTTTATGTCAATAAGTCTGAACCTGGCTGTTTGAGCAATGTTTAATCATAAACAGTTTTGAACATGCTCCCAAATATAAACAACAGTGAGTAGGAATAAACAGAGTCCAGTACTGAGAATCACATGCTGCTGAACCAGGTATCAGCGAGCAGAGAAACAAGGAACTGCCACGGAACAGAATACGAGCACCTGGTGTTCATTTAAAACAACCACTATGCAATAACATTAAAGCATCCAGAACTGCAACCACAGAAGGATTTCAAGGACTAAATGCATTAACATTCTTGGTTCTCTAAAACAAACAGAAAAAAGGCAAACTTAAACTGCCTAGAACACCCACTTAGATACATGGAAATAAATTACCCTCATTGATTTCATCCCACTGCCATTTACAGTGCAGTCATCTCGATTCCCTTCTGTGTTGCTAATCAAGCTAAAATTAACTCCTCTCGTCCTGCTTATCTTGCATGCTAGCATCACGAAAATCAACACAGGAGCAGGATCCATTGTGTCTCTCCATGAGTGCAGCCCACCTTGCTTACAAGGTAAATGTGTAGTTAGGACCTGTAGGAGCTCTCCTGGGGTTTTATCTGCATTCATCACAGGACTAGATACATGTTTAGACAGGGTGACAGAGGAAGTACCTCTTCAAACCTAGTTCAAATAACTCTGAACACGTTCTAGTCATTATTGGCCTCTACAGACCATTAAAATGGGCAAGCATTTCATTCCTGTTAAGCCAGTATTCATCTTAGAAGAATCAACATTGTACTTGTCACTCCTGCTTTGACAGAGGAAGATGTATCTGAAGCCAGCATTTCCACAAAGCCCTGTAGAACTCTTCATTGGCATCTCAGGGAGGGCACAGAAATTCATTTTATATAGTTGCCACTCAGACAACATTGGCAAAAAAACCCACCATATTCTAGTGTTTGGTTTTAAATCAGCCCCATTTTAGACCCCTATGTGATGTTTCAAAGGAAGAAAAAGCCAAATCGAAACAAAATCCCAACCCTACCAGATAATACCCATTAAACAAACCTAAAGTACATCAAATTGACAGAACTATAGAGCGGAACAGAAGCTTTAAAGAAAAAACAGTGGGGATAAATGTTCTTAAGTGTGTGCTTGACAACAGCCACGGTTTTATGCTATTAAAAAATACAGTACGCACCGCAGTGACAAGCAAGGTTATTCCATCCACCCCCATGCTAACTTGCTGCCCCACTAACTTAATTCAAGCACACAATGAAAGGCAACTTGTATGAAACAAAGCAAGATGATACTCACTTTTACATTCTGCTGTCACCACCCTTGTCCTGCACCTATCCCCTTCAAGAGGCGGTGGCAAACTCTCCACTGTAAGACTGATGTGGCAGACACTGCATACAATGTTGGATCAGGAGTAAGTTTCGCTCAGCCCTTGCCAAGGGATCAGAGGAACAATTATCTCACTTTCCTGCAGGACATCTCACATCCCACTTTCCCCAGTCCCAGGGCAGTACTGCCAAACCACAGCTCCCAGCCCCTGTGATGACACGTAGTCCCTGGCTGCTTCAAGACCCCTGGACCATGGCTATTCTGGCAGCAGCAGGCAGTGAGTAGTCAGTCTGACATTCAGGTTTTTTTCCAGATATGTCACAGAAAGGCCAGTACTAGCTCTGTAACACACACATCTGGCACTTCAGCACCAAAGAAGGCTGCCTGGCCCCCATTCATGACGCACTGAGTCTCCCCCCCTCCAGACAAACCTTAAGATAAGACCCTAAGGATGGCTTCTATTCTACCACAGCAGAGACCACAAAAAGTGACTCAGCAGAGCATGGCCACCACCACCCTCTTTCACTCCTTCCCTACTTCTGCGAAATCCAAGAGCTTTTCTGAGAAGCTTTCCAAGTCTCTGCTGCTCCCACTGATCTCTGTTGAAATGAAAAAGGTCAATATTAACTATTTTCCTTCTCTGCCCATCTTGGCAGAAACACTCATCTAAGCATGTTTCTCTCTCAATCATAAACCACAATTAACACCTACCTCAGTGCCAAAGAAAAAGCCCCACCTGCACCCACGCTCTGGGGAACTTCCCTATAACAGCTTCTACAAAGAGTTCTGTTTTCAATAAGGAATTATGCAGTACACCAAGAATTAAATACGTAGTGACAGCACGGAACTAACTGCAGTGCCACACTCGGCCTTTCCAAGTAGCACTAGTTATTCATTTCCATACCTAACTCAACACCAGGCATTTTAAGACTTTGCTCAACGGCCATGGAATTTCCAGCTCACCACAGATCCTGCCTCTTTCACCACAGAAATCTGGCCACGGCTCCCACAGGCAACATGAAAATTCGATTCTATCCCTGCTTTCATCCTACCTTCCATCTTCTTGGGAATGCTCTTCCTTTATTACTACAAGTATCCAGATCCTCGGGAAATTATCCTCGGGAACTCTGGAGAGAAAGGAGAAACTAACTGTTTGAAAAGATCAGTCCATAAAACCCCCTAATAACCATCACAGAGAGAGACACTTGTCTCAGCATCTGTGTTGGATACACTAGAGCAGTTTGATCCTCATGTAAATCTCGTTTGCAATGCCATCAACTTTCTTCTAATGGGCCATTCATCTTTGTAGGGTATGCTTTCAAGGAGCTAGCCCAATTCCTTGAACGGTCTCACAAGCCATGTAGAAGACTTACCCTTCCAAAGCTCAGGAGCTACCTGTAAACACATTAGCAAAGGCTGTGCAAAACAAAATAACCTCAGTAAAGCTCAGGAAAAGATCCTAATTCCCACATACATATGCCAGAAAAAGCTTGTGTGTGGGATGTTACTAACCTTTGAATTCAGTCAGACTCTCTACGAGGGCTCTAACACGCAGAGCATGACTATGATGTATTCTCCTTTGAGGCTGGTTCAGTTCATTTAGAAAGTGATTTGAAAGAGCTAATGTGCTATTTATGTACATTATAAAAACCGATCCATATGGAGTTAGACTTTGCAAACTGTTCACTCAGGTCCGCTCCACACCCTCTGAAGACATTTCACAATCCATTCAATACCCAATAGAGGAAGCCAGGATTACTGTTTTAAAAGCAGCTCTGAGGGTAATTTACATGTTTTAATAGCTGACCTCTTCTAGACTCAGAGCCAAATAAATGTTTGGGGCAACACAGAGAACCTCGCACACAAATGTCTATAAAGTGACATCCACCTGCAGCATCCAAAACACTGACATTGAAAATAAAGGTTAGAAGAGAATCTCAGGCACAATCTTTCTTATGAAAGAAGAAAAGAACGTAATTCTACTGTGATTCAGAAGGAGGAAAATATCTACGTGACTGGCTTGTGAAAGACCACTTAGCAGGACATGGCTAAGACTGCAAACAGTGTAAAACAATCCCAAGATCATTAAGGCATTTTAAATCCTGCCAGCACATGGGACTGTGCTGAGGGGTTGCTTCCTTGAAAGGAGTTTAACCAACTAAAGCGACAATGACTCTTGCAAAACAACAGCAAATACAGAAGTTGCTGCCACAGTGATTTCATTATCTTTAGATCAGGAAATTTTAGAGAGTTACGTTGTCATATTACTGCCATATTCTCATGCTCCTCTTCCTTTGCTTCAGTATAAAATACAGAATTAGGGAAACATTTTTCTTTAACAGAGGTATCTTACCTGGAAGCTTCATACAAGCTTCATAGTTTGCAATACCAGCTAGAACAGGATTCTAGCCCTTCCCTGCTACAGTTCTTTTTAATAAGAATTCTCATATTTGCAGTACTATCTGGTGAAGCACAAAACAGGATGAAACTGAGAAGCTGTGAACCACTTGGAGAAGAGGATGCACCGGCTTGTCACCGAGAAACCTCAGATTTGAAATCACTGTCCATTAAAATACTTTTGTTTCCCAAGTTCATTCGGTGGCTGTTTGCAGTGAAGTGCTGATCTGGGATGCTCAGCTGTAAACAGATCATGTGCAAGCCTGAACGACTCGATTGCACCTATTCTAAGAGCCAGTTTGCATATGCCTTGTTTACACAAAATTACAAAAACCCAAAACACCGGCAACACTTTCATTGAACCACTACGCATCAGGAATTTTCTCCTAAGAATTCCTATGCCTGAAGAAAACTTCAGTGCTTGCCTTAATAGTCCATAAAGAAAGACATTAGAAGCAAAACATGTGCCAGCCTTTCACTTTCTCTGCAGGTCTAAAACAGTTTCATTATGGCTTGTCTCATTAGACAGTGTCTGAGGGAGCCACGGTAGAAGGAAATAGATAGTAATTATATAGCTGAATGGACACGACAGAAGGAGGCAAAGCCACCCAATTGCCAGGCTTGTTGACAGTCAACACCCCTTTACGCACGGTGGGCAGGCAGCCAGCCCAAGGTACACCACGTTACACAAGCCATCAACCAGTTAAAAAGAAGATCAATAAATAAATAGCTGTTGGCACATTTCCCACACCAAGAGTCTACCCTTATGGGTTTGGGCTACGCCTCAACCTGAGCATGAAAAGCAAACACGGTTTTGGTCTACCCACCAGGTGGAAACAAAATTTGCTTTCTGTGTCTCGTCCTTTTCTCCTCCCACACAATCAGGATTTTGAGCATTTAAGAGTCCATAGTTCTCATGCCCTGGAGAGAGGAAAGGCCTTAAATTGCTCAAGAGCAATTCCTTTAGCAAGTGCACAAACTGGCTCTGCAGGGAGTCCAGTCCTACTTAGTCAAAATGTTGGTGGCTTCTGTATGTGGCCTTAAGGGAGATGGAAGATTAAAACTGTGTGGGAAGACTTCCCAAGGCTCTCTGAAGTGGCACAAAGCAGAAAAACGGGGTACAGCTATGATGGTTATATTTCAGAGAGAAAGGGAGGAACATCCTTTTTAACAGTGCTTAGATCACCTCTGCAAGGTGTTTTCGTCTCCTCATTCTGTTCTAAAAGATCCACAATTCAAAGAGTGGCTTCTACTTGTACATTAATATAGTCTCATATGCTAGGAGATTCTTGAAACAGGACAGTAAGTGGTAACAATGTGCTTAAAGTCATCTTTCACTTATTCTCCTATCCTAATAACACAGCATATATTGTGTGAATATATACAGAAGAACCAAAGGCTGTCCATCTTTGCTCCCTCAGCTAAGGCAGAGCTCCCAATTAATTTCTTCCTTATTTCTCCCAAACTGTCAAGATGTCCTCGAGCAACATGAAAATTACATACCTGGGACATTTAAAGAAGGGAGGAAAACCACCACAGTCAGTCACACACACACAACAAAAGACAACCCAAGAAATTAAACTCGCTTTTAAATGACTAAAAATAGATTGGGCAAGGAGGGAAGCGACTATCAATCACATCTTAAGAGCTGCTGAATATTCCAAGAACAGGCCTCTAATAGACTGCTCTCTCAAGACTGCTTGAGATTTTTATGATTAAAAATGCACTAGGACATGAAAAAAGGAGCTGTACGATACTGAAAAGCAAAACACAAGAGACAGAAGTGGATGCAGAGTGTTAATTAGGCCATTAAGATTCTTAAATGTTTTACTGTCCAATAAAATATGTATTTCATAAAAACTAAGTGCCATGCAGGCAGAATGCACGCATGCGTTTTATTGAGCTGTTCTGAAGAAACTGAAGAGGTGAATTACAAGCAAAAAACATTTGTGGACAAGAGTGAATAGATATTAGTAAAATTGTGTCTGTACTATGAAAACAAAGAATATGCTATTGCATAAAAATTGTCATTGCATTTACCTAAGTGAGAGATTTACCTGCTCTATAAGCATCTCATCAATCTGCATTTGTAAGGAGTCTGCAGTCAACTGATACAGGGAGACTTCTGAATACTTGAAAACACTGTTCAGTGATTAATACTGACTTATTGACTGAAGTGAATGCATTAAGACCACACAATGATTTGTACTCTCAATTAGTCAATTAACCAAGTCTGGAAGTACCTTAAAAGATATTTTTTCATAGCCGACATTCAGGAGACAGTTCAGTGGGCTTTTCAGGCATTTGCTGCCTGTCCTAGACATATGCAATTGTAAGACAACAAAGCCCTTAACTACACTATAGAATATACACTGTAGGCTAAGTCTACACACAATAGACTAATATACTATAGACTAAAATCTACAGCATATTTTGCTTTCACACTTTTCTTTCTTTGAAGTAGGAATCCTGAAGTGGATTCCTATCCATGAACCTGCAACCTCAGGAAACTCTTAGACACATGGGGACTAAGCCAAAGACATATAAAACAAAGCTGGTGTTAGGTATGGCTGCACGTGAGAGAGGCTTCTGTGCTTTGGGCTGCTTTTAAGGAAAAGGAGAGGAAAGAATCTGTACTAAAAGCAAATGAGATAATTCCTCTCCCTTTTCCTTAATGTTGCCAGCTCAGAAGCACATGACTTTTATTTTTTCAAACCACATTTCCACTTGGTTTGGGAAGGGAAAGTTGTCTCATCCACATCTAACCAGCAGTAAGGTGAAGTCTGGTCTGCTAAGCATTTTGGGTTATGCTGCCCCACGGCAGAACACCCAGACGCTGCCTGCTCAGACATTAGAGCAAAAAGGACCTCAAAGTAAATTATCACATGTCAGAGGAGCTGATATGGACCCGAGTGCCAGTAGAATAAGACTGGATAAGCCTGAATAAGACTGGAATTCAGCTGGAGCTGTCAACTCTCAAGCAGTGGTTTAACAAACACCTAACCAGCTTGTGTCACCTCTGCTACCCACAGTATCAGAGTGCAGCCCCCCAAGCACTCAGCTGAACACACTTGCCAATCTCCACTCTCTCCAGTTGCTATAAACACTTCTGTCGATAGCAGACACTAATTACTACACATGGGCCAGTAGCAGGACTTCATTTGCATGGCATAAGTAGCAAATTCAAGTAGTTTCCTGTTCTTTACCAACATCCTGTTGCCACATCTACTCCTCCAGGAAACTGCAACACCGAGCAAGAGAATTTAGCATCCCACAGAACAGCTCTGACGCCAAAGGGCTATGGCAGCACAGTTACTAGGAGCTTGCTTACAAAGAAAACAATCCCATTAATCTGGTTGTCATTTATGCTTTCAGTTATTCTGTGCAAGGCTGCGTGTCCCATTTTCTGGAAGGGAAATAGAGAAAAGAAAAAAAGGCAAAAAAGCATTATTGTGATTTGTTGCCGGAAGTCAAAACAGACACTGTGCAGTGAGGATGCTCACACAGCTGGTACAAGAATAACCGAGATATGAATTACTATAGATCTCATCATTTTTATTCCTGTTTTCATAAAAGCAAAGACTTTCGCATTCACTCATCCCCTAGACTTATATAAACACACATCAGTACCAACTGGAAGAATCCCACAGTCAGCTAAGCATACATATCATGATTGAGAGTTTGTTAACACAAGGAAGTTAACACCAGCGCAACTTGAATCTACATTTAAGCCTTTACAGCTGAGACCCTGCACAAGAATGTACAAGACAAGTGTGGCATGTTCTGGTTAAATTAATCTTTTCTTAATCAACACATCAGCTAAACTGAGCCAAGCCTAACTTAAAAGAATACATAAGAGAGCACACACTGAGTTTTGCATAGTGTTAGTTTATATTCACAACCTGACCTACAGCACAGCTATTTTTGAATCAACAAATTGAGCTGTATTTTCACGAGAGAAACTTTCCTTAAACATTTAATATAACCGGTGACAAATTGAGCTTAGCCAAAAATTATTACTTGACATAAAGTCCATAATTAAAATCTAGTAATTCTTTATCACTATCTCGCTGTGCAACAAAAAAAACCTGTTCTCAAAGACAGTCTGAAATCAAATAAGGACATAAGAAAAATGTAAGATGAAGCACTAAGACAGCAAATCTTTAAAAGAGTTCTTAGTGGGAGCAAAACCACCATCCACAAGTTGCAGCAAAGCAAATGATGCACTTCAAAGAACAAAAAAAGAAATAGTTGCAAATGCAGATTATGCAATATTTAAGAAGTAAAATTATCAGAGTCAACATACATATGCAGCGTTTCAGAAACAACTAGTTCTGTAGTCGTGGTTATGTGGTCACAGCATTTCCTTAGTATGTGTATGTACGGCTTGCAGTTCCCTCCGAGATGTAAGGATACCACACTCGTACACACCATGATGGCATCACCCTAACCACAACAATGGAGGCCGAGTGGTTAGCAAGCTGATCAAAACACTGCGACATGTTGGGTAGATCTTCATTCTTCTAGATTATATTCCTTATTAGAATTCTTTATGAGAATTCTAGATTAGATTCTTTATTAGTCCCTCAAGTTACTGGCTAACAGACTGTACAATCACCTCCCTTACAGAAGGGAGTGAAAAGGCTGTTGGATCTAGCTCTCCATTTTCTGCTTGGTTATGAAATCCTAACTGCAAAAACACCCCTACTACTCAAACGCTGAAGTGAATTTGTGTACTCACAATGCAGAAAGATTAACACACACACAAGAATCTGTGGGATCAGCATCTGGATATGTGCTCAGACTATTGGGCTATTTATTTTTGTCAGGTTTATTAAGTACCTAGGAAAATCCCACTATAAATAAAGCAGCATGCTCTTAATAAAACTTCACATGCATGGTAAGTTTTCAATTTATAATGGGGCTTATATACATATTTCTTTTAGCTCCATGTTTTAATCTATTTCATACATCCATTTATTTACTTCTCTTGTATTTTATGTTCAATCTAAAAAGTGCCGCCTTTATTTCTTCCCTTTCCTAAATGCTAAAAGAACTACAGGTTAAAAACTTATTTTTATACCTAGAAATCTCGTACTGGAAGTATCCATTTACACCGAAAAACACAAACTTCAAGCTCCATTAATATTGCTACTGCAAAAATACAAAAGGGTCACAGAAGCAATAAGCAAATATCCCATGAAATATTCCCAGACAAGCACCATTTTCCAATCTATTGAGTTTCCAGTTCAGAAAGCTCAAGTGCTATTATCAGGTTATGCTCAATCAACATTTGCAGGTTTTAGTCAACAGAACTTTTGTACTTAGGAGCATTGGAAAACCTGATCGACAGCTGCTTAAAATTCAGGTTAGCAAGCTTCACTTTCAGCTGCTTCAGTTCTTTTGGTTCAGGGGGATGGCTGGGAGATATAAATAAAATAAATGCTTATTTTAGTTACTGGAAGTCTCTAACTTGTTATTGTCACTTTAAAAAAATGGAGTCAATTTTGAAGATAGCAAAGAAAAAGATAATAGTTCAATATTAACCTGATCCTATAAACACTATAAATTTGGGGCAAAAATTACTGTCTTCAGCAGGAAAAAGTACTCCAGCTACCCAGTATTCCTGCTCTAGCTTGCATTTTGGCTTGTAAATCAAATCAATATACTTTAAAATCTAGTGCATATCCTACTGATAATCTAGTTTCTCCTTTTTTTCTACAGAAATACCCAGATATTCATCCACAGATTTCCAGCTTCCACTAGCGCAGCTAAGAAAGTTCCCAGCAATCTTTAATTTGATTGAAAGCACTTATTTTTGATGTAAGCACTTCTACAGTTTCACCTTGATTTATATTTGTAATGCCTGCTGTAGTGTGGCACTCATTAAATAGACTATGGGGCTTTCAGCTGTATTCCGGGCCCTCTACTTTTCCACCCACTTTATTCCTAACTGTCATTAACCTCTAGGAAATGCCCTCCTTGTTGGTCATTACTGTTTAATTATACTTCATGGTAATGTCATCACATCTGTGAAATATAATCTTCCATAACAACACAGCTGTGCAAAATGATACTCCCACCCAGCAGTGAAATTCTGGTTACAGCAGATTATACATACACATGATGTCGATGGAGGAAATGATATGGAACTTTTCAAAGGCCCTTGACTTTGAACAGGTCTGTTGTGTTAGGAGGTAGGTGTAGTCTTCAGGAAAGGTCTCAGATACTTTTCCCCACTCTTCCAGACAAGTTACCCATAAATTTTAGGAATAACTACTCCTAAAGTCAGAAGTTTCATACAGAAAAAGTGAGGTGAGAAGAAACCTCAGAAACAGAATCTCTGAGTCCAGGGTCTACTTTTTTAACAAACAGTATGAATTACATCTGAAAGATGCTTTTTTTCCCCCTGCTTCCATTCATGATCTCACGATGCACAAGCATCTCTTTTGCTTGTAATATAACAGCACAAGGAACTGCATTGGTCATAAAGAAATAGGACTTGGCACATTTCTGCTATCCTTAACAGGTTGGAGGGGACAACTATTCAAACAACTGTTTCTTCAGAGATTACCAAGACCTCCCATCTAAACCATTCATTGGAATGGCCATTATTTCCTGAAATTTAACACAAACTGTATATTCTGCTGGAACATGGAGGTGGTGTGGCTGTATTACACAGGGGAGTAGTGTTACCATATAATAATGTTCACAAAAACCAGTGGTTTGTACTGTAAACTGTGTACTACAGCCTATCTTCAGTTTGTCCTACTTTTGACAGTATCAGTTGGCTAGCAGTAAGCACACAGGCTCTTCTAACAGGAAAGAAAGGGCACCAACCAGCCCTTTGTTTTGTTTATTGGGGAGAGATTTGCGTGTGGACGGGGTGACTGGGCGGGAACAGTCTGACTTTTCAAGAGCAGAGATAACAGTGGACAGGAGAACAGTAAAGCCACAATCAAGACTCTGTATACCAAGCTTCAACAGGATTTTTGCTGGGCTGGGTTACAAACCCTTGACTGGCCAGTAGAAGGAAAGTAGTTGTTTACCTGTTAGAAGCAAGGGGGCAAATTCCTTTAGATTGATTCAAAACATTTCCCTACTCTGGAAGTCAGAAAGGGAGGAGCATCAAGTTTATTTATGTAGCTCAAGCAGCGGCCAAGCAAAGAGGATGCCTTATTGTGCAGAGTTCATAACTGTACATTAAACTCCTCCCTTTAAAGCGATGAAGAAGGAAAACTGCCGTTCCCACTCCAGGAGTCACGAGCAAATGGAAGGGGAGAGAAAGAAGCAACCAAGTTGCTGCTTGAGAGAGTTTTCGAGCACAGTGCTTATGATTAACCAACTGAAGAAACAGAATGACAGGGAGGAGAAAGCTTGCACAGATAAACCCAAAGCCAGAGGGAGTGACAAGAGAAATGCCCTGGGCTTCGGGGGGTCTTGTTTTACAAAGCAAGATTAATTAAACAGCCACTAAAGGACATCTCTTTTAGAAAATGAAACATGCTACAAACCAAAACGCCTCAAAGCGAGCAGCTAGGGAGTTATAACTAAATTACTAAGTACAAAATGAAGCAGCCTGCAGAGGAAATGAGTAATTAAAAAACCCTCCCCTGAGCAACAGGCTGTCCAGAGAGGGATAACTCCAGGACCCTGGTGCTCAACGTAAACAGTACCAAAGCCAAGAACTGCCAGATGAAAACAGATGTTTTATACAAACAACAAAACCCTAATCTCCCGCCTTTACAGTGCATTTTCACTCAGAGATGGCATTAGACAGCCTGCCTGGTATGACCTGAAAAGATGCATGCAGGAATTACATCACCCACCACTACCACGATGCCACCCCTGGGGTGAAGCACTGCAGTCGTTAGACAGTGCTCAGCAACCATAAACAATGTTTTCAGAGGAAGAAATAGATCAACGTCAACCCCACTCCTCTTCCTGCAAGGGTTTATCTAAACCACAGCACAACCACCTTGTTCTTAGCACAGAAACTCTTCTGCAGCCCACTCCCCTTCCTCAACAGAGCAAGGACACCTTGGGTGCCTGCTTTCCAGGAGTCCTGGTGACCAACATCACCTCTGGCCTGGCCCAACTCCCTCTTTGTTCCTGTTGCCCTAGAGAGGCACCAGGAACAACACTCAACTTACCAACCCTAACACTGGCACTCTGGCAAACTGTTTTTCCAGCTTTTTCCACTAGATCTTTTCCAGGGAAGACAAGCCACGGGAGCAGCAAGCTTTAGGCCACTGACAAGTCTTCTTCTCTATCTTTTGGAAACCCCCTCAAGGGCCACCAGTTGACCATGCCTACCTATTGACAGGTAGGCATGGAGGATGATGACCATGGGGCACGGTCTGCTGAATGAGTGCCCTGCAGCAAGGGGCTTACATTCTTTCCCCAGATGCTGTTCTCTCAGAGGGAGCAGCCCCAGCCCTGATAAACATCACCCCCTTTTCAGTCGTGGATAACAAGTAGTACTGGGAAGGTGAGGACATCCCCTGTTGATGTTGAGGTGATCCACATGCCAAGGCGGACACCACTCACAGCAATCTCAGGCCCTGCATTAGGTGAGGATCACCATCCAGAGGGTCCCTCACCCTCCGTGACCAACTTCAAGCAAGGAGACCCTCACCATCCCCTAAGGCTCTCTGTGGTTTGGAGAGGGCCTCAAGACCACCTTCTTCAGAGGCATTCCCTCACCTTCCCTCAGGCCCTCTGTGGTCAGGGGGGGACCAGTCACTATCCCATTCATCAGCAGTGGACCCTCACCATCACCTTAGGCCCTTCTCCTGACAGACCCACGTTCCCTCCGAGGGCAGACACACCT
>JANHGB010045084.1:50648-88920 GCA_026283785.1 Coracopsis vasa | reverse complement strand
GATACACCACGAACTGTTCAAGGCTGAATTCCTCTTGCTCTGTTAAGGGGCCCACAGACCTGCTGTGGTTTCCCACAGTTCCAGAAACTGCTTCCCTAGCCCTAACAGTTGGATACCTAACCACTGGGACACTATTAGCGCCTAGATCATTTGGTTACTGGAACTGGTGACTCTTATTTATGGTGCTGGGAAACAAATGGAAAACTTGTGGATGATTTCTTCAAGAGGCAAAGACTCATACTGAACACCAGTGAAGCAGCCATTTGTCATCTTACAGTTTCCATCTACCTCTGAAGAAGAAGGGGTAGAAGTGCCCCATGCCATCTAAGCCAGCTATCTTCCAACCTCAGGGACAAACTGTTGTGTTTGGAGTTGGGCAGCTCAGCACCACACAGCCATTCACTTACACCCCCAGTGGGATGGTGAAGAATCATAGAATGGTTTGGGTTGGAAAGAACCTTAGGATCATCCAGTTCCAACTCCTCTGCCATGGGCAGGGACACCTCACACGAGGCCATGTTGCCCAAGGCTCTGTCCAACCTGGCCTTGAACACTGCCAGGAATGGAGCATCTACCACTTCTTCGGGCAATCTGTTCCAGTGCCTCACCACCCTCACAGTAAAGAACTTCTTCCTCATACCTAGTCTGAACTTCCTATTTTATGAACTTCCTCCATGCATTTTACATTTTCCATCATTGCTCTCTGAGAGAGACAATCAATGATCAGGAGTTCTTTTCCGCTTTTGTTGTGCTTCAAGACTGCGTCACAGCATCACTGGGACATTATTAAATTGTGCTCACTTCTTGCAGCAGAATGAGTCCCAGCTGAAGAGCCAAACATCTCTGGTGAGAGTTCACAACACACATCACAACTTCCTCCCAGTATCTGTAAGAAACAGTAATACTCAATAGTCTTTTAAATTGACTGAATTTCTTTCCAGTCCTATTTGGAACATGATAAAACTTTTACTACTTGAGTAGATTATTAAAACAATAGGATTATTAAAATAATTTTGGTAGGTAACTTTGTACATTTTGACAGTATAAGAAGCTACGATCAGTTGAAATGTGATTTAAAACCAAGCCACAACTGCAGATGAATTCCCTTACGAGTGCTAACACATAAAGGCTTATTCATTTTTCTAATTTCATTTTTCCTTCCTAACAAAATGTTTTTAACAGGTTTTTTCCACCTATTTAAGGGCCAGCTCCGATTCCAAGGGAAGATGTTAGGGAATACTGTATCACTGTGTAAAAAATACTGAAACAAAGTGGTAGTTCAGCATGACAAGACAACAGATCACTGCCCAGCTGGGATGCCAAGAGGAAAATCAAAGCAAGCACTGGTGTTTGTAGGCTCCTGCACAACATGACAAATGTACATTGTGATCTCGAGAGAAAGGAAGATGAGCTCAGGAAGTGTGTAATGAATGGTGCTGTGTCTTTGAGAGTCAGCAGCACCAGGAGCACCTGTGGTTCCAGCAAAGCTCTGCTACCTTAAACATTATATTGAGCTGTTGATAATCAATAGCAAGAACTCCTGTTCTTGTGTATTTTACAGGCAAGACTCCAAACAGGGCTCCTACAACAGGTTCATGGCTGACGGGGAGCCTTAGAGGCCCTTCCGAGAGCCAGCACGGAAGGGCAGAAGCCATGGGTTGGGATCCATCTTGCCTCACCTGCCAAGAAGCAGCTTTATGTTCTGCAGGGTTGTGATAAGTGATCCCCCATTTCCAGTGCAGAGAAGCAATAGGTATTTGGTGGGTGTCCAGTTCCATCCTAAGGTGGAGTTGCTAAGAGTCCTGGTGCACTGGAGGGATGTGATTTTGGATAAAAAGGGAAGGAAGAAGGAAAGAAGAGAGGGACGGGGTGGCATGGTTCATTTGTACCCTTCCTCTTGAGCTATGCAGATGCCATGAGGTCCCTGCCTGTCACAGCCTCCCCATGCAAAGAGACAGAGGAACTGTCATGAATTCAGTTTTACCCTGTAAAAAGTGTCTCTGCTCCACTCAGAAAAAAACATGCACCATGTTACTCAGGGGATGACCAAAGCGAAAGAGGGGTGCCCCAGGCGACTTGTGCTGCAACTGACCCTGGGAAGGGGCAGGGAAAGTGGGGAAGGAGGCTGTACCTGACAAAGAGCAGAGTTTCTTTCCCCATTCTGTGCAGCAGTGTGACATAAGCTCCTGTGATTGAATGGTGGCCTGCACATAGATATTACTAAATAAATCCAAATCTCTTGCACAAACATGAAAGCTGAGAGTGTTTAACTCAGGCTTGAGTGCTACTTTCTTCTCCGTACCAGGACTAGACCACTGTGATATAAAGAAGCATTGACTCTATTAGGTTTTAGCTATTTACCATATTAATCATAATCCAGCTCAGCTCTCAAGAAGTAAATAACATCTTTAAGATTATCAGACTCAGTTTCAAGCAACATTTTTCTTATTAAGCAAGCACAGAGGACTGGGAAAAATCAATAGGCGAGTTAGACTAGCCTCCACGTAGAGGGTGTTTGTTATCACCCATAAGTCACTGTGAAAGATGACAAAGCTGCCACATCATGGAGAAAAGTAATTTCACAGGGCTCAGGTGGGCTCAAGTTTCCATCTTCTTCCCTCCTGTAATTCAGTGTATCATGTGTTTCCAGCATGAGCTAAATGAATCTGCTAGCCTGCTACACAGAGACGGTCACCACAGTGACAGAGCTCAGTGTGCTCATTTCCATTCTATAGACCATGTTTCTTTACCTTTGCTCTTTAGCAATAAAGGACTCTTAATTCTTCATGTACAGTGCAAGCTGGTGTGACTGGGTGAGTACCCACAGCTGCAGGAGGTGGCTGACTACATCCATCTGTGGGAAGGATGGGATTCTCCTTCCAGTTAGCAGGAAGAAACTTAAAGAGAGACCACCACCACATTCATCACCTGAGGGACACAGTCCACCTGCCTTATTGTCTACTCACCTCCAGTAACTGCCAACAGCAATGTAAATTCAGTGACATTGGTATAGTTCAGACTCAAGTTGTTATGTATAAAATAACATTTTAGTTTCCAGAGAGTCTGATTTTTCTGTGCAGTTTCGTAAATATGAACTTTACTTAAAAAATTACCAGTAAGTTTTTTTTTGGGGGAAAGGATGTTTCTGGGTTTTATTTGTTATTAAGGGAGGAGGTTGTTTTTTAGTACAATGGAAGTTCCCCTTAAACCTTCTTGGTGAGAGCTATTATTCAGTTGTTTTATAATAAGGCTTGCAGCTGCAGTGGGAAGATCAGTCAGAACAAGAGGAGGTAAGCAGCCATCCCACATACATGTTTCTAATGCAAAGGAAAGGTGATATAAGGAAAAACAGAAACCGAGAAGGATTAATCAAATTGCTTATGGTTTTAGAGCATGGATGGATCAGAGGGAGAAACCTTATTATCTGCCTTCCGTTTAGTAAACTGCTTGTAGTAGGAGTTACTGTACATAGGTGACAACAAACACGTATGTGTTGGAGGTTAAGGACAATGAGAAAAGCAGTAATAACACTAAAAACAAAATACATGTGTTTGCAGTAGTACCCACTGTGGTACTAATCTCAGACATACAAGATCCCGCTTTTCCTTCTCTGCCACTCCAGCTACTACATGGGTAGAATAAACCTCTGTTCTACTAGTGACTTTCAAACGTTCACTTCTGTTACCTAGATTAAAGGGCTATTATTTTCTGTGTCTTACTACCTTTGTTAAATTTGACTCAAAATATGATCAATAAGGCCTCTAATATGCACATATTTACATTATTAGAACTAAGTTATGCACAGAACTCAGAGCAGAGGGTTTACTTTGCAAGCTGTGTTCTCCAGGCGGTTTCATACCCTTCACCTCTTCTCTACATATATTTTGATAACTAGTATTGAGTGACTCTCTAAAGTGAATACTGTAACCTGTGCCATGAAATTAATCAATATTACTTTATATCCTTGATATTACATTCTGGGGACATTTCACTGTACACCTCTGGAGCACAGGGTTGTTTTAACAATGTTTTGATATTAGCAGCTGCTTGAAATGAAAAACAAAAATTATGTTCCATGTTAATGATATAAAAATTGGTCCTTATTTGATGAAATAAAACTTTTAATCCAACTTTTAAACTGCACATTTCATGAAAATGGAATTATTTTGAACTGAAATTCTATGTATTGCCGCACATTTCCTGCAATGCACTGAAACCCATATAGTTTGCAATCTGATTAAGATCATTTTAAGCCAACATCTGCATTTGGTATCAAAGCCACAACATCTATATGAAAGTATGGTTGATGCACACCACAGGCAGGCTTTCACTACAAGCAATCACTGCTCAAGAGTGAATACATGGTTACCTGGAAAAGCAAGATGTGCTTCTCTAGGTCTTCTGAGAGAAGGATAGGTCTCTGCCTGAAAACATATGCCACCTGATTAGACAAAATCCCATAAGATACAGGTCACTTGATTCAAGTGGACTATCAATCCTGATAAAGCCATATGTGATTGTTTCTCAAAGACAATTTGCGTTTCCACCTTAGGCTGATCTTCTGGCTTAGAGTCTCTTGTGAAACATCACTTGGGAGCTCAGCCCTGTGTTGAGGGATAGTGTCTTCAGTTGGATAGCTCCTCATTTTGGTAACTGGAGTTACCAAGCTTCAACCACATAACTTCAACCATGGGAAGTAACAAGTCCCCCCGTCCCTTTCTTACTCATTACATACCACCTAATTGCTGCAACAAGCTGTTTTTCTAGGCAGTGGGGCACTTTCACTACACAGTCCTGACTTACCTGTGGAGCAGGTCCAAGATATACATGCAATATATGCATGTATTTCCATAATCAATGACTGGAAGGTAATATATATTTATCAACAGCACCAAATCAGCTGTCACAGAAAATGGAAACTCCAGTGATTCCCAAGCTGTGTTATACATGTTAAAAAACCAGCCAAGCTTAAGAACTAAAAGTAATTGTGGTTCCTTTTAGGTAAAGAGGGAAAGGGAGACACTGCTGTTGGGTTACAATATGGTTTGACAGTTATGCTATATGTGCCTCGGGTTCTTTGGCATAGATTGGCCTATATCTGTACTCTTAAAACTCCCCCAGCCTGCAAAACACAGTGGGAACATCCAAACTGCTAACAGGGAATGGTCCCTGGTCTGTGCTGATTCCTGAACTGTGTTCAGGATGTATTTGGGAAAGTGCCAGCTGGCTGGAGCCACAAAACTGTAACAGGAACCATTTAACAGGAGAGGCGATCAAGTCCCTGGGAATGTTCCCTGATGTCATTCAATTAGCTGGGATAGATGTGGTCCAAAAGTCTAAACTAAATTATCACAGAGACAGTAATTCAGTGGCGGTGTTTCACTGCCATATGCTGGCATCTTTGGGGTCTGGAGAGAAAACAAAGCCATCTTAGGAAAAGCTTTGCCAAAAGAAAACTCTTGACAGACATCTGCAATAATAAGGAAGAAACTTCAGGCATCACTCTTGACACTCCTAGTGGAGTGACAATGAACAAAGGAAGAAAAGACAACAAACAGGAATGGGGCATGATAAAACCTTACAGGTGATTTCAATAGAAGGGAAATATGGTGAAGAGCTGAAGAAGCAAAATACCCAATTACTTAAAGATGTGCTGTTTCATTTCAAAAATAACCTTTTAATGCTGTGTTTGCAATACTGGATTACAGTTAACCACAGCATGTTCCACAGGGAGAGCTCAAATCAGTTTTCATTTAAACCACATTTCAAGATCTGGTATCCCAAGACTGTGTCCTGGACACAGTTATTGTGAGGAAGATTTATAAGAAACAGAAACACTTTAAGAAGTCTTACCAGCAAAGACAAGTGCGACACATACATGCTGGGACCTTGTAAAATTCAAACTTTCGCAGTGATATCGCAATTGTAAATAATAAATCCCTCCTCAGGATGAACAAATATGAATGTTTTAGAAAGCAGTACCAACTAGTCCCCACCCCGGCATGGTTACACCAATGCGGCAAACAAGATGAAGCAATCTACTTGCCACTGTTATCTGGGGTAGCACATGCACTGGACCATGGGTGAAGATTATACTGTGACACTTCATTTTACTAGTGACCTTAGATCCAGATCTGCCAGATTTCTAGGGCCAGAAAGTGTCTGGAGCATGGCAAGCCATTGCACCAGCAAGGAGGTGACCAAGTAGTGCAAAGGCCATTTCTTGCACTATGGCTCTGCGCATTATAAACTCCAAGATGTCCTCTCCATAAAGGCTGATTTCCAAAGGTGGACAAGGAGAGTAAAATCCCTTTATGCTTACTGTGACACCAGCTGGGGTATGACAAATGTCTCATCCTACTCTAGTTAAGTAGCAAATATCTACTGAACACCTCCCAACACAGCCTGATGATGCAAAGAGGACTTGTTATAAACACTGTCTTGCTGACAATGTACATGTAAGACGCTATAAACACACAAAAATAACTTGGTTGCATCTCAACAAGTTCTCCTTTATCTGGACAAATGCAACATTTGCTTGAAATAACTGCATCTCAGATGTGCCTCACTGCCCAGTATTATCTTGCTATAAGGACAAGTTGTCACAACATGATATATATACACCCCGTTAGCTTTTACCAACTTCCATTCACTAAATTGCAGGAGATGGATAAAGGTCAATTGGTGGCTAAGAAAATTGAGTTTAATCACAAGCCACCTAAGTGAGGAAAGACATTACCATCTGGCATTATATAGTACATTAAACTGAGTCTTCTCTGGCCTGTAAAGGTCATTGTACATTGTATGGTAAAGGCTGTGCTGTGGAAATGCTAATTCATTTTTAATACTGGCTGATGGTTTTCCTGTAGAGGGTGTCAAGTGCCTCTTGGGAGCATTTACTGACACTCATTCCCAGTTCAATTGTAACTGCAGCCCCATACCAGTGAAATTAGGCAGATTTCTGAAGTCCAGTCCAGCAAAGCTGGAAAAGAACTAAGGATCCAGGTAACAATCATTAACTGCCACTGAATGACCAGACCACCTCCATCCAAGCTGGGTAATATGTTTGCGTCTCTTATACAGAAAGCAAGATAATCCCATCCTCTTCCTCATGGGATTCATGGAGGGAAGGACAAGTTACTGCAATTCACAGAGAAGGCCTGAGCACTTGGTGCCATGGCTACAGGGTTTTAAGTGGTTAGCTCATATTATATTTTTACTGACTTAAATGTGAGTTAAACAGCTCAATACTGACATTACATTAACAGACTAGAACAAGTTCAGTGGAGGCCATAGAGATGATCAGGCCTGGAACACTTCTGAGGAAAGGCTGAGAGATGAGCAGTGCTCAGCATGAGAAGAGGTGGCTTTTAAGGGACCTTACAGCAGCCCACAGAATCCAAGAGAAGGTCATCAAGAAGATGGAACCAGTCTTTTCACAGTGGTGCAAGGTGAGAGAAGAGACAACAAGCTTGAGAGTGTCAGACTGGATATAAGGAGTTTATTTTTCCCCCATGAGGCCAGCCAGGCAGTGAAGCAAGCTGTCCAGGTACTTTGTGCCTTCTTCATTCTTGGAGGTTCTCATGACATAAGTGGATAAAACGCAGTATTACAGGATTCCATAACTGACCTAGATTGGAGAGGTTGGCATAGAGATCTCCTGAGGTCCCATTTGACCCAAATACCTGGTGACCCTGTGAAATGGGTACAGTGGTGCTGGATACTCCCTTTGTGTGAGCCTTCTGGGAGAATGGACAGATGGGAAGGCCTGTCGCTCTCCACATCAAGCACAGAAATCACTGTAAGTCAGATGTATTTCCAGCAGCTTCCTCAAACACCTCCCAATGGGTGTAGCAGCTACTTTCCCTTCTGAAAAGAAGACAGTTGATAAGTTTGGTCTTTGCATACATGTCCAATAGCCTGTTTGGTTTGTTATCTTCAATGGCATGAAATGCATTTGGATCATACACGGTTACAAAACGCATACAAAGTCCAAATCTTCCTAGTGTCTGTTAGTTTGACAGACGCACTTCAAGGAAATACAGAAAGAAAGAGAAGTATGAGATTTGGAAGGATGTGGTTGAGAGGGCCCTAGTGCAACAGACTGCCTGGCTCACAACAATGGGCTGCAATGACAGATGAAATCCCTGGCAGAGCACTGGCAAACTTCTGTGTTTGTAATTCCCTCAGCCATAAAATGAATTCTGGAAGGCTAATCATCATTTGTATTATACCACTAGTATGTAGGAATAGCCATGATCTGTGACAGTAAATAAGAGAAGTTAATGATAAAGGTACTTAAAGAAAGAACCAACCCAAAATAACCCCCAAAACCCAAACCTTCATTATTTCAGAACTGTCTATTTCCAGAAAAACAAACTTCAGGACTTACTTTAAATGGTACTTACAGTAGTTTAAACATCACTGTTTATGTTCAACTTGTCACAGCTTTGCATAAATGCTCAAAATGAGAATACAAAACAAAGAAAGCCACAGAACAAATCCAAGAAAAGAGATGAAAAAGCACTACCGGGGCTTAAAAGGAACAGAGGGAAACAAAAGCCAACTCGCTCCCAGTGCAATCCAAGCTCCTTTTTGTCAGATTTGAAGGATTTCATCCAATTTACCCATTAATCAGCTGATAAAGCGGACCCACATTCTGACATGAAGCATAAGATAATGTCAACATTATTTGCAAAGCTGCTCCATTACAGTGACAGCCTAATGTTTAGGACTGTCAAATTACTGTCATTTTATTAAAAGGACCAAAAGAGCTGGCTTTGCTAAGCACAGCTCTCAGTCCCACCAGAGCAGTGGAGCTGCTCCCTCTTCCCCCGTGCTGCTCTGTGATGGAGCACAGCACATCCATTCATCTGCACAGACAGCTCTGAACATGCCAGCTAATGAACAATGCAGGGAATTCTAAATACCAGGATACCTTTTTATCCAGATCACCTGCTGGGTTTTGATAGCCTTTGTGTTGGGAGTGGATTTCCCCCCACCACCACCAAAGCCTTCATACGTATTACCAAAGAGCTTATTCTCCTAATAGCTATTCTCCCTGTAGCATGTGTTGTTAAGGTCAGACTCTGCTAGTCTTAGTTTGAAAAGCTTTCTCTGCTATGTCAGTTCTGTCACTTGTGAAGTGATATGTCCTGGGTTCAGCAGTAGCAGTCATTTTTCCCCTTCTTAGTAGCTGGTGCAGTGCTGTGGTTTTGACTTTCAGCCTGGGAACGGCACTGATAACACCGATGTTTTCAGTTGCTGCTCAGTAATGTTTACTCTGACCAAGGACTTTCTGAGTCTCGTGCTCTGCCAGGGAGGAGGGGAAGCCAGGAGGAAGCAGAGACAAGACACCTGACCCGAACTAGCCAAAGAGGTATTCCATACCACAGCATGTCATGCCCAGTATATAAACTGGGGGCAAGTTACCCAGAAGGGCTGGATCGCTGCTCAGGTAGGACTAGGTATTGGTTGGCGGGTGGTGAGCGGTTGTATTCTCTTCCCTTGTTATTTCCCTTATCATTATTATTATTGGTGGCAGCAGCAATGGGTTTGTGTTATACCTTAGTTACTGGACTGTTCTTATCTCAACCCGTGCAAGTTACATTCTTTCGATTCTCCTCCCCATCCCTCTGGGAGCAGGAGGGGGAAGAAAGGGTTGGGGAGTGAGCGAGCGGCTGCGTGGTTCTGAGTTACTGGCTGGGCTTAAACCATGACAGCTCATTGGTCACTTCTCACCAGAGAGAGAAGGAAATTCAAACAAACAAAAGAAAAATCCGCGAACACCATGTCCTTTTCTATTACAAAAAAATAATGCTTTCATCCAGCGGGGCTTCCCCACAGTAAAGATGGCGAAGTTGTTTTATTTTCTTCCTGTTATGAAACAAAAATTCAGAAGCTTGGGAAAGTCTTGCTGTGGTGGAATCAAGGACACAGAGATGCTGGGACACACTATGAGGATACCTGCTCCATGTGCAGCACATGGGGATCTGGTACAGCACTCCGAGGGGCTGGGCACACAGAGAGCATGGCATGTCTGGACCATTTGTGCTGGGATTAGGTGTGCACTTTGGACAGGCAAGTACTCCCAGAGGTGAACAGAAAGTGGTGTGGTGGGATGAAATGATTTAGGACGGACTAGTAAAGGCAGAGAAGGTCTCCATTTAACCCTTTCTTTGTAAACCGCTACCTCCAGCCAGCACTAAGCACAACCACTGCATTTTTATTACATTATTAAAGTGGCTTTTGGAAGGCTTTTATATTTATAAACTTACTCAAAGAAAATTCCAAAGAAGGCAGTGCCAAGTTGTTATACTAACAAGACAAAAACCAACATAACCCACTGAGCTTTAGAAGCTGAAATCAATCAAAGACTTTCCATTGACTTCAGTGAGAGCTGGATCAGGATTTAAAGAGATTACAATTCTGAAGTTCATCTCTGTTGCAGTTCAGAATTTTTCTTTTGTTTCACATCACATTAAAGATTCAGCATCTCTTTTCCTAATGCTCTGAAATACAGTATGATCTATGAGAGAACAGAAAACAGAACTAAAGGAGAAAAAGCCCTCCTACACCTCATTAAGATCTAAAGTTTGTCCTTAATGTGCGTATGAACTCAAAATGAGTGTCTAAATAGAGACATTTTTTTCTGCTACAGGGTAAAGTGATTATAAATGTCTCTTTGTGCAAAAGCTTAGTGGTATATTATGCAGCTGGCAATGCAGAGTTTGAAACAAATCCAAGAAAACAGATTGTATCTTTAAGGTTAGAAATCAAACTTTCCATTGCTGGAGTGCACACTTCCTGGTAACGGGCTAAGCTCTGACACCAGAAGCTATGCAAATGGGATCTCCGCTGCTACGTTAAGTGAAGTGTATTGCTGTCTTCATTTCCTATGGCCTTTTTAGCTATTAAACCGTCATTAAATGGACATTATAAAGTAATTTTATGTAGTTTTCTGTTTTGTGTATTTCTTACAATTTTTTTCTAATACCCATTCAGCAGTCTGCTAGACATCTTTCCCTTAAGCTTTTTAGCCTACATTTCCTACAGACCTGCAAACACCACAGGCGCCTTTGTCAACCAGCAAAAGCAGTATCTTCCATTTACAGGTAGCAATATCCCATGCTGCTAAATCTTGGCTACAATAAACCTCATGAAAGAATAGAGAAAGCTCACATCCACACACTGCGATTCTTCCCAGGCTTTAGAGGCATTTCAACATCAAGCACATGTTTTTGCATACATTCTATCTAGCTGATTGAATTGACTCTCAGAAGCTTAAGAAACCCAATATAACTGAGTAACAAAATCTCACCTTGCCTTCCCTTCCAAATCCTGCTCCCGCTCAGGGCTGGTGAGAAGGCATAGTCTGCAAGATCCCCGGAGGTTAGTTCTGCCTAGTATGGCTGGAGCAGGCAGAAGGACTCCCAGGAGCAAGGAGCTCACTCTCCTCCACTCAAGCCATTTGGTGATGCACAGGTTAAAAATAGGCACTTGAGGTCCATTTGAATCCCACACAGTCATGGAAGCCACGAAGTGGTCTGCTTTCTGCATGATGGACTACCCAACGACTGGCAGCTGTGTTCTAATTTGAGCTCCCGACCAGTTCTAATGAATAACCTCATGTACAGCATGGGCCACAGAGAAAGGATTTGTCTCCTATTCCTAGCTAGAGGCAGATGAGGAAAAATCCTATTTTTGGCTAGAATTGCCATTTGATCTTCCACGATCAGCCCTGCTTCTAATAGAACTCCACACTCAACTGTGCTCAGTGGGGACACCACAGTGAAGAGCAGAGGGCATGGAAGATGCAGGTTTGGAGAATGGCAAATGAGTCTGTGAACCAGCTGGATTTATGACCTACAGTTTGATCCAATGTGGTTTGTGGCCAGTAATTCCTGCCAGTACTGTACAGTACTGGCTTTTAGGTTGTTCTGTGCTACTTCAGCAGATGAGGGGAATCTATTCTTTCCCAGATCTGTGATTGCTGCCGAGTAACTTCGTGCTGTCATCTCACCTCTAGAATTTGATCAGGTGTATCCAGCACGGGTACAAGACATATCCTCTTCTTAAGCACAAAGAGCATTGCAGCACACTGCTGTTAGTATTCCTTACATATTTGTAAACGTCTGGGTTCAGAGAGTGTGTCGGGTTAATACACAGCTCTGTGACTAATATCACTGGAGTCAAGAGGAGCAGCTCCATGATTACGGTCTTACTCAGCGCAGGTATCAGAGCTGGCTGCGCAGCCCCAGCCTGAACCCGTGAGATGCCCTTGCAGGAGCATCCATGGACAGGAACTAATCTCAGCACATCACATCCCTAGCATGAAACCAGGTCCATAAATTCAAGTTTCCCTGGAAAAGCACTGAGGGGAAAAGCAAGCAGATTACACTGAAAGTTTACCCACTTGGCCTACGACACGGGCAAGGCAAGTGCAAATATACTGTATCTCCCTGTTGGCATAATTCAGAACTCCATCTCTTGTCACAGATACCTGCTCAAACACGACCTTGACTCAGTCCCTGGCAGCTGTGTACCACTAATAACCGATAGACAAACAGGCATATTTACTTTATGTTTACCTTTCTCTTTACCTTCGTTGCACAGGATAATGCTGCAGAACCAGGCTCTGTGATTAGTTCTGCTGGCTGCAGTAACCCTGTGGCCCTCACTAAGGAAAAGCATCCAAAAAAACTGTATCCATTCCATTTTTTATCATCAGTCCTTTGTGAAAGTTGGATTGAAAGCACCTTGGTGATATATCTACCTCTCCTAGAGGTAAAATGCAAAGAGGAGAGAATGATGCTCACCAGTGGAGAGAGGACATGATTAAAAGAAGGAGAGAGAACAGAGGATGAAATGTTGCCTTGAAGAAGAGATGCTGGGGATAAATATTGAAATTCATTTTCAAAGAGGTGTTTTTGTTTTGCTTTCTGCTTCAAGAAAATCAACACTGCTAGTCCCAAAAGCCACAGCGTAAATTAGCCTGTTATCATTCAGCAATCGGAGACAGCACCCTGCTCACTGGTAGTGGGAACTTCACTGATCATACTAATACATTTCAAATATCTGGATCTTTCCATCATATTTACTATTTGCATAAACTGATATTCTCCTTTAAAAAAAAGGGGAAAGAGAATTCTGGGGGGTAGCAAAGATGAAAGGCAGACTGACAGTCTGACTCTGCCTGGTTTGTATTTTCACTCAGTGAGTGGAATGTGTATAAATAATGCCTTTGATTGCTTCCAAGACGGGGCTGGTGTCACCGCGGTGTTTGAATCACAGCAGTTTCTCTTTGTATCACTTCTGTCAGTCATGAACAATATAGAACTTTTTTGTTAAAGAAGCTTTTAATTTCACATAGTAATTACCTATTTGATCAGACAAAAGGTGCTGTGAATGAAAGTAATTTACTTGTTTGATGTGACTGAGACTGAGTGTCACTACAGCTGCGAGACTGTCAGAGAAAACACTAGTGGCTGATTAGATAAGCAGTCCTGCTTGCAAAAAAGGGTGAAAATGGAATGGGGGGAAGAAAGTAAAGTTCTACCTGATTTACATACAAAGAAAATAAGAAATCCTTCAGAATATAATTAATGTAATTATCAGAAGATGCAACTCCTACACAGCTTCACTGAGATCAGCTTTCCAGCCACCAGGTTAAACGCCCTCCTCTATCCCTTCACTTCATCAGACAAGGCCGACTTACAAAGCAACTAATGATCTGCTTAAAACTTGCTGAACACCTGCTGCTGTGTCACACGCTCATTCACACGGCAACAGAAATCACACTACACGGACATGAAGAAGTATCATCTGCTTAAGGCAATCTACTGCTATTCAGATGACAGTTTTGTGTTTGAAATCAGAGATGCTGTCTCTTTGCCGAGAGGAGCCTTTTGGCACCTCCTGGGTCCCAGTGGTAATTTCAGGACACAGTGGAGATGACTTCAGCTTGTGGAGTCTTGCTGGCCTATCCCACTAAATTATATAAAAATTGTGGAAATCTGTGAGGCTTATCTGGACTTTACACTCACCCAGATCGAAGCCCTCAGATCCTCCACCCAGCTTCAGTTTTGGCTCTTGCACAGACCCAGCCATGGATGTGAATGGAACTCAGATCTTGCATTCAGATCTGCTGCCCTACCCCAAACACAGTCTTTTGGCTCCCAGTATGCAGATTGGGCCCATTTCTACTCCCTCTGAACAATGATCAGGATTCTAAGGAGGGAAGGGACTATCTTCTGGATGGGAAACTGATGAACTAGAACCTGTAGGATGAGTTCACTCTTCTGATCATCTTGACTTCAGGCCAACAAACCTCTACTCCACAGCAGCAGAATCCTCTCTTCCTTTTGTATAGTGGCAAGCGTGAAGCACAGGGCTGGTGGCTTTGCCACCCAAAAGCTTTCCCTTCCCTCTGCTTTCCTCTTCCCATCCTCCATGCAAGTGGTGAATGACAGGACTGCAGATTCCAGCAGTTCATAACTGGTTGTGGAGAATGAGGAGCAGGTTGGGATGCGGGCTGCCTCACCCGTGCTAGCTGTTGCCCCCTGTGCACTAGCTAGTTAGTGCTGCACATGTTTAAAACATTAACCGGAAATCTTTTATTCTGTTGGATAACATATCAAACACCACAGCAATGAAACTTTCAAGGGCTTAGAAACTGTGCCTGGAGCTACTTTAGAGGTCTTGTGGACTCCTTCAGCAGCACACTGCCAGAGCGCTGTAGCACAGCTGAAGGATGCCCAGAAAGGGCTTTTTCCCCCTTTCTATGTCTTCAAAGCGACTCAACATGAGTGACTCACAAAGCACAGAGGCTGAACGCCTTGATTTCTCTTTCTACACACTCTCAAACAAGGCAAAAGATAGAAGACAAAAGGAAAGCCCTCAGCTAGCTGACAATACTGCTTAGTGCATCCCAGATACAGAAGGCTACTGGTGTGATGTATATATTACTGTGGGAAGGCTGGAGCCCTTATACAAGAGTCCTCATAGCCTCAGCCAGCAGGAGGACATCCTCAGCTCCGTTCATGTGAAGAGGGAATCTGTGCCCGCTCGTGTCCTGCCTCCAGCCAGCACTGCTCAAAGCACTCATCTGTCGTATGTGACCCAAGATCTCCCCATTGCCTTGTTCCCATACCTGTCTCTTCCAAGTGGTGGCTCCACTGAACAAAAGGGCCTTTGCACCAACGAGTGTCTCCTCAGATCACATGTTCCCAGCCTTGGCTGGGAATTGCTTTTTAGGAGCTGCTGCTGCACCATCTCCCAAGGAACCACACCAGAGCTACAGACACTCTCACAAAGGCAAAGCAGACTGTTTCCCTTTAAAGCCTGCTCTCAAAATCTAATTTCACAGCATGATCAGTTACTGAGTTGGAATCACTTGCTTTCTTATTTGAATAGCATAAAAATGAACATATTAACAAATAATACTCATAAAATTCACTGGACAACACAATGGAAAAAATTACACTGCATGAAGAACTAGGTTACAGAAGTTACATCACCGTTTGAATCAGATGTAATACGCATCAACCTGGAGAGCCTGTATATGGAATTAAAAAAATAATTTCATTTTAAAGTAATATTTTATTCAATGCATCCCTCAGTGCATGTAACTGCTAAATGAAACGCACTGCATGCTCTACAAAACACATCATCACCTTGTAAATGAAACACCCATGATATTAAAACTGATATAACATTTATTAAAACCATTATGCAAAGAACAAGGTTGGGTACTTGAGCTGCTGAAAGCAAGCACTAGTTCTGGCCTCTCCGACGTGCACTCACCAAGCAGCTTGTGGCTCTGAAACAATAAATGCAGGCTTTTTTCTAAAGGTGAAAGTTTATCCAGATGGAAAGAAATCCATCTCTCCTTCCCTGAGTAGGGAAAAGTGCCGGACTACCAGGCAGAGCTCTGCCAGAAGAGAGGTACTGATGAGAAGCATTCCTGCCCTGGAGTAGGGCACCAAGGTGTCTGTTTTGTTCCACATGAGGTCACTGTAAGAGCACATTAAATCCTCCACAAAGCTGAGCTATCTGGTTTGACAATGTTCCTTTCCTCTAGAGTAATGGAAAAGTTTAATAGTAACGTGTTCCAGGATCAAATGTGACCTGTTTTCTCAGGATGGCAGAGGCTGGAGTACAGGTTGGGTTTTGATCTCTCGTCCATACAGATCTGCTGTGATGGCCAAGGGATATTACAATCCCCTGACCCAAAGTAAGGAATCATTCATTTATTTAAAGTCACAAGTGGATAAGGAAGAGCTGAGCATGCCAGAGGGAACACTGTGCAGAACCCAAAAGGGTGATGCCACCTTTTCCAGAGCAGGTACGCAGCAGAAGGATGGTCCAGAGCTGCACAAATCTTCCGCTGCAGAAGGATTTGTGCAGCTCTGGACCATCCTTCTGCCTCCTTGCAGAGTGCTCTTGCTGGTTCATCTCTCTGTGTATTTTCAAGACATCTGGCAAGTTTTTCAATACAGCCACCTTTACCATCTTCTCCTTTTCAAAATCAAGCATTGTACTGCTAATTAATCTGTAGGGGATAGGTCTGACTGCTTTAAAAGCACAGCTCTATTGTGAATGCTTGAAGCATATTTTTAAAGGGAAATCTCAGAATTTTACTTTATACTATTGCTTCATTCTCGTCTATGACATTTTTAGCTTTGCACAAAGGATGCCTCTCTGCCAAATGCTAGCAGTTCAACTGAGTTACACATTATAAACCCCTTCTATTTGTCACTGCCTTCAAGACTCTTCAAAACCAATTCTGGTTAAGGTATGTGAATGTAAAATGCTCGTTTCTAATGAATTGCTTTGAAACGCTCTGTAGGAGAAGCTTGATTTTACCCTTCCACAGACACAAAAAGGAGTTCTTGCCTTTAAATGTTCTATGCTGAAAGAGGAATTTACGCAAACCACATATAGCTCAGGCTGCCAGAAAGGGAAATACAAACCTTCTTCCCCATCCCTTTCAACAAATCTCAGTCTAGAGGAGACAGAACTCAAGCATACATTCAGCAAAAAGGGATTAAAGGAAAGATGAGGGAAAATCCTTTTAAATACTAGTATCCACAGAATTTAATCGCCAATCACACTGCAATAGAGACAGGTCCCTGATAAAAAGAAAGAAAAAAACACACCTAAATATACTTCCTGCTGGCAGCCCTGTCTCTTTCTTCAACCAATGTTACAGAAATCTACATGCACCTATACGAACTTGTTACCAGAACCCCAGTGCAAGCTGTGATTTCACTTCATATGTACCATCAGATGTGCTGACTTCTGTGGACGTCAATACTCAGTTGTCAGAAAAAGCCAAGCAGATACAAACCCCATCACGGTCACTCTTAAAACCAAGGTAAACCTGGCATCTCCACATTTATTATAAACTGGTTAGAGACCTAATGAGGCTAAACAGTTTGGAGAGACTTCACACTGGGATTTGCACTAGTTTATGTACACAGCTGGCAGTGGCTGAAGTAGAAAGGTGTGTATCCTGCAATGAAGCCTGCTTGCTGTGCAGCTCCTGCCTGAAAAACACCCATGCTTGTGTTTGAGCTGCCTGTCTGGCATGCTGTCATATACCAGATCACCTACACTATTCTGGCAGGGAGCTGCCAAAATGTTACACATGTTGATGCCAACTTCATACCAACTTTGTATAACCCTGCACAGGACCAGTCCCCATCATCAGATAGGCTGACACCAATACTGCTTATTCTTAGCTACCCTGACTTGTAATCAGATTACAGTTATCTATTTCTAAGCAAAATTGAATGAAAACATCTAATTTGAGAACACAAGTTTAAATTTAATCACTGCATGCATAAAAGTATTAAATCTTTTGACTTTCAAATAGATGAGCTTTGAGAAATTATACCACAGAAAATGTGCCTGGACTGACTTTTCACTAGCACCACCATCGACTGCTCGCTTCCATGCGACACACACAGTGTCCTGAAGTGCTGGAGACTTTCTGGTCAGACATTTCTAATGTGATCAAGAGAACATCGTGACATTTAATATGGCAACACACTGAAGAAGGCTCTCCCAGCACATCATTATGTAAACAGGTAGAGCTGCTAATTAATGAACTGGAGAAAGAAACTACTGGCAAGACTGGAAACTTGGCCCAAAATCTCCCCTGAGTAATGTCCAATCAAGTGAACTAAGCCCTGCTAGTGCTTGCTGGCAGGTGCAGCATTAGCACGCACCGAAGTAAGCAGATTGGTTTTGCAATATTCATTTTTTGTGTCTTCCTTTTTTCAAATTACTAAGAATTTTTAAAGTAATTTTTCTTTCCTACCACACAGCCAATATAATTGTGTATGTACAACAGCACTCCTCATCAGGCATGAAAACAAGGAGTCAAGGGTCAACCAGCACCTCTCCGAAGAGGGCACGTATTCGAGCGGTGCCAACTTCTCCTAACCTCCTGCCATCCAAACAAGGCAACATGTTCAAAACATAGCGAAGCCGTGAACGCAGCAAGCTGTTCAAATACGGCTTGGCTGCAGATAGATCTTAGCTCAGGCAAATTAAAGACTGTTTGGATTCAAATACAGTTTTTACTGTTTCCATCCAGGAGGGAGTGGGACAAAGTTAGGAGATTGGACAGAAATCTCTGGACGGTGGTAGGGAATACATGCTTCTGTGCAATTGGTAAAGTGTTAAAAAGCAAAGTATGAAAACTGAAACCATGCTGGTTGGAAAGGGGGAAAATCACTGTCTCTTAGGCATACTCCGGTTTGCCCAGCTTTTATGCAATGATGTTCCTGGTTAGGTTTGCAGTACTATTTTAGACATGATGCAGATTGAAGAAGTGCAAATGAAGCTTTACCATTAACATCAAAACCAGCACAGTTTGCCCAGTACTAGACTTGAAAAAATAGTAATACTCTACTCTCACCAATACATTTTCAGTACAAATAGTTTAGAAACCTGGTGCTGAATAATTGTGAGAACTACTATTCAGGAACACAACCCAGGTGTACTCTAAATAAAAGCTATTCAGAAAGTGGGCTTTTTCTTTATCTGCAGAAAATTAATCAAGGACTAAACCTACATAAAAACTGGAATCTTAATTTCAGTTCAAATACAGTCAAATTTTGAGAACCAGTGCCTTTGTTCATTACTAAACGTATAATACTGCTTATGATAATATAGAATGTGAATAATCAAAATAAATCTTAGTTTGGCTGAATTTTAGTTTTAAAACTCAGTCTTATAGAAGTATCCATCAGCTCTGCTTTCCAGTTACCACCAGCAGTATCTTAACAACTTCAGAGCAAATGCAAAAAAAGGGGACATGGGGATTACACTGGGGCATTTGGGAGACTCTGTTCAGTTCTCAGACATACCTTTTCTGATTTTTGCCAAGTCATTTAGCCTCTCTCAGCATCAACAACATTTGTGCTCCCAATTCAATTGTGAATAGAAGTCTGAGAGCTACTAAATATCTGAGAACAAAACCCAGGTAGCTAAAGCTACAGATTCAGCCACATTCAATTTACAAGTGAGAACTGAAGTCACAGGAAGAGAGGCTGGACCTCAACCTTGCTGGATAATTTACTGCTTAATTTCTATCAGTTTGCTGGTTTACATTTTACCACATGTCAGCCATAATTCAACTGCAATTGGTTTTTGTGTACTTGTATTACGAATATGCTATGCATTGTTTACAACTGAAAAGTGGTAACAGCAACTTGGAGTTTACAACATTTTAGCCTATCTAGCACTTCAAATAGCTTAACAGAAGGAGGTAACTCACCAGGACAAGCAGCCAACCTACCCATTCTGAAAGAAATAAATCAGTTTTAAGTTCAGACTTCAAAAGGGAAGAGGTAGCTGCCCCATGGGTTTCCACAGAGCAAGAGCTGAGCGGCTGCTGCAGCAGCATCCCTGGGTGACACGTCATGGTCCGTGCCCAGTGTAGATTAATGAACAGCAGGAATGGAAATGCTAATAATTAAGAAAAGGTTAAAATGTTCACACTGTGGCAGAATGATGCATAAAAGGGAGCAACTGCTAAAAATCACTGCAGAAACACAGAATATTTTTTCAGAAACTAAATTCCAACTGGGAATATATTAAGAACAAGAAAAAATAAATCCTCAAGAGTAGAAAACCAAGACGTTATAAACTAAAGCTCTATTCTGAACCAAATGTCGTTTGAAAAAAGAAATTCAGGGAAACATCCAGACATGACAAATCCCAAAATTAGTCTCAAAATTATTAAAAATGAAAAAACCCAGACATTTTTCCCTATTAACAGTTTGTGTTCAAAGCAGCATTTGTCCCTTAAAATTCCCCTAATAGAGCTCCAATTCAGACTAAGAAATGGGGTAAAATTTTCAAGGCATGCATTCAGTACAACCAGTTATTCCAGCATCACAAACACTCAAGTGATCAGCTCTGCATCAATCTAACCCATCATCTTCATGTGCCCTGGTCATGTTTCTCTCCTCCTCATGCAGCCTTTGTGCAAAGTTCACACCCAAGTGAGTTTCACATGCAACAATTGGAAGCTTTGGTCTCAGCTATTCTTATTCCTTTTAAACCCCTTCCCCACCTCTCCCCAGAAAAGGAAATTTATTATTGATTAACTGCATATTGAGGAAACTAAAACACACCACAAAGAACGGCGCCTACATTAGGGCAGGCTCCATGATGCCACAGCTACAGAAGTCCATAGGTTTGGGCCCCAGCAGCCACCTTCCACTGCAGATAAAGTTGGTTCTAGCTGCCAACCTCCACCCTGGAGGAGTACCAGTCCTGCTGTCCACAGCACAGACCTTCCTCCCTTTGTAGCTGGTACAGAGACCACGATCTTGGTGTATGTGTAAAAAAATCCTCCTTTACATCCCAAGGGTCAGGAGACTTTTCTCTTGCTTTGGAGCAAGTACTTCAAGAGCAACAGCAACAGCCCCAGGCTCACCTGTCTTTAGCCAGCGCCTGACACACATCTCTAGGGTCTCTGTTCCGGGCAGGCTGGTAAATAATCTTTTTTGTCCATTTTAAAAGACATTTCAAAACAGAGAAGTGGTAAAGTTACCCAATACTGATATCCTCTAAGCCTCAGTCTCTCACAGCAGCTCAAGACTTTCAGCTATAGGAAAGAGAATAAAGCTATGGATCCTCAGACAGCCTGACCACCACCTCTCCTCCTGACAGCAATTCTGGACTGGTGAACCAGTCCTGTCCTCTCTTCGCACACCAGCACTGACAGTTACAGCTCACAAGGACCTTGCACGGCCATGTGCCAAAGTGGTCTTCTTCATTCACAATGGCTATCTCCAGATATATGATTTACACAACTGATTATTTCAAATCCATCCTTGTTTGATGCATGTATTTAGAAGAGCACTTTGCTGCATCTACAGAATTTAACACACTAACAGAGATCATTACCTGTGAATTGTACCAGACTTCACATTACTTCATCCTCCAAATTTCAGCAATCACATTCTGCTATCCATGAACTGCTTTTAGCAACACAATGCAAGGAAGGAACTTTTATTATTATCTTTTGCTATTACTTTAATATACTTGTCTGAGATTACATATTTATCCTAAAATTCTATTTTTACACACACAATTTCCACTTGAATAACAATCATTATTTGCAAACCACTAGTCCTGAACATAGAAACTAGCATATAGAGGTATTTTTCCTCAAAGACAGTATTAGTGTTGTACCAGAGAACACTTAAAAGGAGAGCAGGGCCTGTAGAACACGGGTTGTCTCCACGCGTCCAAGGCGTTCTGTCAGCAACTAATCTCTTAATCACCACAAATTCATTTCCATTTGGTTGCTGTCATTATGCTACTGAAAGCCACAGGTCTGGTTTCTTTCCCCCCTTTCCTTACTCTAAACAGAATTCATTTTTAACGTCTACTGCAGAAGGCCAATATGATACAAAAAACCCCAAACATTTCACTACTCAGGCACTCTTATTCATAATATCACATCAAATTGCTGAAGTAGTACCATATGGAGCTTGAGCACCAAGCCAGAACAAGTTGTTCAGCTTGTCATAATCTCAAAAGCTGCATAAAACTTCAATAATATCTCTATGAAGTGGAAGATCTTTGGGTTTAATATAACTCATCAGAAATGGAGTCTGCATTTTCCTCCTATTATTTCCCACATTTTCTCTGATTCACATTCCATCTTCCAGTGTGAGCTATCAACATAAGTGGCTAAAACTACGGGGCTGAAAGCCTTTAAAAGCATCCTGTCCATACTTTCTTCTTGATCATTCATCATCAAATTGAATGGATAAACATCTTTCTCAATCAGACAGATCTATAATTATAAATAAAAAAAGCCCAGCCACAGAGACTGAATGAAAAAGATTCATTAAACCTCCCACACTTTAATTCAACCCTTAAAGCAATATCCTCAGTTGTACAATATCCACACTTGCACCCACACTGTGCTGTAAGAAAACACAGCAGCCTTTCAAGAAACTGGAGTGGTGATATTTAACTGGTACATAAGTCCAAGGAGAGACAACAGTGGAGTGCTCTGGGTTTCATCACCAATTGCTTTATATTTACATTCTTAATTCCTGGAGTCACTGCAAATCTACCTTTTTTTTTAATTAATTTTTTAATTTTGTTTTAAAATATTTCTTATGCTTGTGCCTGAGCAGGAAGGTTTGGAGTGATGTAGGATTGGAGACTGAAGGTGCAAGAACTAGAGCTGGCCTCACAATTTCTAGGGTTTATGACTGGCAGAGCATCAGCGTGGGTACACATCTGGGAAAACAGATGGGAAGATCTTCCTAGGAATATACAACAGCAAAATTAAAATGTGAAGGCACAAGCAGGTAAGACCCAAAATGGAGGGACAGGAGACAAGTCTAAGGGGAGCACTAGGAATGTCAAGGCACACAGAGGCAGGTACGTAATAACGTTCTGGAGGGGAGAGAAGGGCACTACAGAACTCAAAGGGAAGGCTTATTTTAGCAGCTGCTTCATCAAGCAATGAATAAAAAGGACAGCACCAAATCCAGCAGAATTTCTGAGTTCTTTGTAGCATACATGTTCACACATATGGGATTAGGACAGGCAGGAACTGGTGCTGAGAACTGCAGGCTGGCACAGGCAGTACAGAGACAACTACTACACAGCTTTTTGTTTAAGAGCAAGATAGAACTGGGACATCTTCTGGAGTTAACACGTATTGGGAGTTTCCAGAAAAATATTTCTATAATGGTTACATATGTGACTGTTCTTTTTTTCTTCTCTATATGGAGAAAAAGTGACTTAGCACCAGCCCAAAGGGAAAAGCACTTGGCTGCATAGAGGAACACAGGACTTGGTACATCTGTGGCTTCACAGAAGGAAAGGAGAAAGCAAGAAGTGCACGGAATATCTAGGATCAATAAATGAAAGGAATCAGTCCTCCTTCCCTGATGAAAGCCAGCAACGTCTTCTAGAGTCAGACCAGTGAGAAGGTGGGACCCATGTCACTGGGACAGGCAGCACTGACAGCCCTCGCCCCCTTGCATGGGGTAGTCTGGCCATTCCCACCAGCTTTGTATGAGGTGGTGTTCTCTTCCTCAGGCTCAAGCAGGTCTGAGGACCAGTGGAGGATTATCCCAGTCCACATGTATTGTTACAACTCAGAGGTCGGTATCTGAGCCCATAGTCTTCCTTATATTGCATTACAGGTAGGAACTGGGAGGACATCAGGATAGCTCCACAGCCCCAGGCTGAGGTTCACTCCTGCCCTGTGGATGTTCCCACACTGCTATGCTCTTTCCTTCATGTGCTTTTACCTTTAAAGATCTGAAACAGCACAAAAAGTCAAGGAGGGCCATGCACATTTTCTGTCTTTCTTTATTATAAGGACCTATCTCCTGACGCAGAAGAGAAAAAATGGAAAATGGTCCTAAGCTATGAAGATCCACACTTTAAAGGCATCAGGGTATGAGGCAGGATTTGTTAAGGCACCCAGGTATCTAACTCTCATTGGGCCATATGGGAATCTAAATCAACAGGGTTTAATTCTTTGCTGTGCCTGATCCTTCCCTGCACACCGCCCGAGGTAGAGATGTAGCTTCTATCACTGCACTGCTCCTGACACAAAGAAATACAGAAACGTGTTTGTCTTCACAAATCCCCTGCAAGGCACGGCAGGGCTCTTATCTTTGAGACAGGCAATCTGGGCAACACGGGTAAGTGCTGAGACTGGAGTCAGGCAGGCTGAGCCTACGCAGCGTCTGCAGGCAGAGTCCAGCTCTGCCTCTGCTCTGGTCATCGGGATGTTGAATGGGTCAGGGCTGTAAAGGGAAGAGGGAAAGGAAACAAAGGCATAAGGGGTCTGGAGAGCAAGGCCATGCACAGCCCTGCTATGAGCAGCCTCCTCTACCCCTGGCCCCAGCAGCTCCCGTTTGTGGCTCTTAATAAACAGAGCACCTCCAAGAATTAAAATTTCTTTACAATCTGGATAGGGTAAAAAGGAGAAAACATCATAAAATATTTAATATGGGCTGCTTTGACATGCCTTGGGGTAGGTCTTCAGTCAGCACAGCCTCAAGGGAATCTTCTAAGTAGTCCACCTAAACACAAGCCAGCCTCAATGGCTCGCTTATAGCAGATTTACCGGCATCAAGAGCTCAGACTAGACATTTTAGGTTCCTTTAAATGATGTGTTGAAAGCACCCTATCCCAGACAGGAAAAAAGGAAATAAAGAAGCTGTTGTGTGCAATTAGCAGTTCCCTTTGATGAATCCTTTCCAATGCTACCACCTTTTTGCAAAGAATTTGCTTCTTGAAGAACAATTTTGATGGAGCCAAAGCAGGCAGAACTTCAGAACAGGATTACAAGAGGGAGGATGAATTGTGACTGACAGCACCCATTAACATGGGACACAAAACTCCTCCCCGGTCTGCATTAACTTCTCAAATGTCTGATGCATAGTGTAGCATCAGTATAACACATAGTTATAGTAAAGACTATAGTAAAAGGAAACTCAAGCTTTCCTTCCTTTAAGATCATGCCATCCAGCATTTATTCTCTTCTTCCAACAATATACACACTCAGTGCTCAGTACTTATGAATATCCTCTATCCAATTAATACCCCATTAAGCAGCACGCCCGCAGTGACTTTATCCTCAGACCACTGTATGGGAGCTTTTAACTCCATAATACCCTGGCATTATTACCATATTAGACTACAAGGGATTGATCCAAAGCTCACAGAGGTTAATGAGGGCTCATTAAACTTTGAATTAGGCCCTAACTGCTCAGCAAACATGAAGTGAAACAATATGTGTCAGATAAGATGACAGAATGCGTAGTAAAGTTTAAGGTGAAATATTGAATGCTGATCACGAAAAAGGCAGGCAATAACAGGGAATGTGTGTGGGAATCAGCTGTGGGAATGAATTATGATTATATTACACTCGATATCAAGCAGGACAGATTTGTGTCTGTATAAACAGATATTGCCTGGTCTGACTCTGATGCGATTTTGTCATCATATGGTTAGACATAGCATAATATTGACATTATGACTTTCCTTTAGATTTTAGTTCTGAATTTCAGCTGAAGAGTATGATACTAGAGACTTGAAATCAGTACGACTCCTTCCCTAATTACTGATTAATCAAGAGCCAAGGTTGCTTACATAAAGAGTCATAGGGAGAAGGAGGAAGTCTCATTAAGAACAAGAGGTTAAAAAAAAAAGGAAGGGAGGGGGACATTTAACAACTGGATAGATACAGAATGAGAAGGAAAAGTGCTGATTTCCTAATACCATGTTGTATTCAACCGAATGTTGAATTTTGTATTCATGTCTAATTAAAAAATGATAAGAAAATGTTTTAATACTTGCAGATATCATGGGTTATGGTTCAAAAGGAATAACAGAAAGTTATTTTTCTTTTAATGACTTCAGAAATCCATATACATTGTGTCATCCTCTCCCTTAGGTGCTCAAAAGACAGCAGGTGTTTCATACATTTTGAATTGCCTTTTCCTTTAGCATACAAAAATCTGTGCCATAAACATAACGCTGTCTGAAAAATATTTGGTAAACCCAGACAGTTGTTAGAAATGCTTCCACTGATACTTTAATTCCTCTCTTAACAGGAGTTTCCCTACAAAAACAGATGCTAACGAACAGTGTTTCTGCCATCAAGCTGAATGGGAACGCTTTGGTGCAGCCTTTTCTTTTTTTCCATGGAGATATTAGAGGGTACATTCCCCATCACTGAAAGAAAACTGCCACCTTGCTTCTCAATTCTTTGCTTTCAAATAATAAATAACTGCTATAATCTTCCATAAAAGATTTACACTCTGATGATGTCTGTTTCTTCTACTCTAATTTCTTTTCATTAGATGCAGTTGAATGCCATTTACTGGTAAGTAAATTGTATCACCACTTCACTGCAAGCCACACCATTGAAAATGTAAGATGGCCAAACATTTAGTTTTGTTTTCCAACTCACAGAAATCCCTTCAGAGAGCTGTAGATTAACTAGCAACACTTTTTAGTGCAGATTCTTAATCTTAATTTCTTTCCCTCTCTCTACTGTCACGCTTCCAGTGATACTACTTCAGAAATAACTCCAAACAGCTTCATGTTGTCGGGAACACTGCCTTTTAGCTGCCACACTTTTCACAGTGACTTGGAAATATAGCAAATTGGCCATTTCCACTGAATTCTTCTAAGTCCCATAGTAACAGGGGCACTGCAGCTCTGTATCTTTCTCCAGAGCAGTTTCATTAGCTGAGAGGTGGCTGCTGGAGGACCACAGGTTGCCAGTTCTCTAAAGGGGCAAACCACAGGCCTTACGTTCAATCTTTTCACAACACAACGTGTGCCTTTCATTTTCTGGACATTCTGGACAGAAACAAGAAGCCCACATGGCCTTTCTCCTTCCTTAAACTGCCCCACTTTTTACAACAATAAAATTAGCTTCTTTGCTTAAACAAATGTTAAAGCTCACAAAGCCTGGAAGCACAAAGGAAGATGTCAACTGCAAAACAGCCCGAAAGGGCTATAAAACCAAACACAGATGCAAAAACCTCATTAAGGTCATGTAATGTTTTGTTTAAAATGAGTGGATATCATGAGTGAAAGAAGGAGTCAATAATATAAACTGTCCCAGCACTATGGCATTTACGGGTCTAATATTTCCACTAGAAACTTCGAGTTTAGCAGTTTGTATCTTGAGCCATAGAGACTGAGGCTTAGTCTCCAAACCCCAATCCCCAAAGTGGAATTAATCAGGTAAAGCTTTGCAAGGGAGGTTACACCCACATGGTTCATTATGACAAGGCTGAATACTCTGCATGACTTCTTTTCCAGCTGTACCCCACATATATGCATATGCATACATACATATACACACACACACATATATACCCCAGAAACCATGCACAGACCTGAGGCAGGGAAGAAACCCTTACATGTGTAATATGAAAGTTTTCTAAGGCATCACCTTACTGGCACAACAGCCTTTGCTGAGTCCTCACCCTCAGCTGCTCTCTTCTCACTTGCCTGTCAACATCCAGGAATGAACCAGTGCTGAAGCCCAGCCTCACGCAGTGCACAGACTCACCAGGGCTGCGTGAGGCTGGGTGCATGCCCAGCAGCCTTCCACTGCTATGAAATGACACCACAAGCCACACCAAATCCTCATTTTCAAGCTTTTGCTGGCTTGCTCTCTTCTACACAGGACACTTGAGCAAGAGCAGCTTTCTTTGCTTTCTCTTCCAGCTACTTCTAGCTCAGCCCTGAACCATGCTCCAGAAAGTCACTCACCCTGAAGTCCTTTGCCAGCATGTCTCTCTCATCCTTCATGAAGCATGAACAACCCCTACTCCTCCTAGAGGCTTTTTCCACAGAATACCCACAGCCAGGGTCTGCTGCAGTCAAACACATCTCACTTTCCCATGGAGAGGATATCCTGCACCTGCAGCCAAATCCCCATCCCTCTTAAAGGGTGAGCTCACCTGCCCAGCTGCTGCAGGGGGTTTTAGGGGATGCCTGAGTTTCTGTTAGTTTGGGAAGGGAAAAGAAATTCATAGAATCCCACACTAGTTTGTGTTGGAAGGGATCTTAAAACTCATCCAGTTCCAACCCCTGCCATGGGCAAGGACCCTTTCCACACGAGCAGGTTGACTCCAAGCCTCGTCCAACCTGGTCCTGAAACCAGGCTCTGCTTGGCTGGCTTGGTTAGGAATAAAAGGAGTATGCTTGCATGACATATGCAAAGGCTTAGATGTGTGTGCACATCTAGAAGTGTGGTCTCTGTATGCCTCCAGTACATGAAAAGAAATGTAAGTAAAATAGAGGATCTGAGAAGAAAAACTGTAAGCATGGCCAAAGATTTTGGTACTGCATAACGCTGAATGCTTGGTCTATATTCAGCATGGCACTATTCGTGTCCTTAGTTTCCAGGCACTAAATAGACTCAGAAGTGCCACTGGAGCTACTTAAAGGCTGAAATTTAGGCATGTACTTAAATCTCTGTTTGGCTGAACAAGGGCCAGAACGCTCGTACCATCTGCAGATACCCAAACTGCCTTGGGCAAAATGTTTTCCTTAATAGAATCCAAGGTTTTGTTTGTTTGTTTTTAAGTTGTCTTACTGTTCAAATGGGAGAAAAATTAAGGAAATTAACAACAAATATGAATGTTATTAAAAATATGGTAAGATCTATGAGAAAGAACAAATTGCAAAGAAATGGGCCCTTTAACAAAGCTGTGGTGAACTACTGAACTTCCTCTCTTTGCTGCCCCATCATCTAAGGCTTACAAGCTCTCATCAGTCTGCATTAGAGACAGCTGAGAAAGGATTTAGATGGTGACACCTTTATCAGTGAAAATCTCAGCAGTTATAAATAAAGCAATTAAATGCAGCAGTGAAAGCTTAAAATCATTCCAAGAGTAAATTGTCTAAAATTTTAAAAGCTGCCATCTGAAATTCCAAGGTGCTGCATTTGATTCTTCAGCGGTGCAGACTAGCAAGAACATACGCAATAGTAAGGAATTAAAAAGCGTGGATGGGTTTTTTGCTTCCTATCTCACTCCAACCTGATAGAGTGAATTTCAGCAACAGCCTAGCTGTCAAGGTTATATCTGCACCATCATTCTGCAAATCCAAACTCACACCCACGCAGTGCCACTATGTCTTCGGGACTCCACTTCAACTCATCATGAAGCCAAGTCCCGCAGTAACCTATTACTAATGTGGGTGATGAGTGTTAAATAATGAGCTACTGCAGCAAAGACGCAGGTTGCAAGTTCTTTGTTCCTGTCTCAGCTTTTTTCATTACTACTATTTTTCTTTGGAAAAGGCATGAGCAAAACCAAAGCTTTTTTTTCCTAGCAAATTAACCTACTGTTTTCACGTACACTCTTGTCTTTACAGATTTTCAATAGCTTTCATGAGCTGTGTACATTAGCTCTGACTACGCCTTCGTGTCTTTGCCTCTATACATAATGACAGCCATACTGAACGGCTATTACAGTTATCTCACTTTCTGGAGAGGATGGGGATGTAATGATATGTTGCAATATGTGCAATGGGGTATTACAGCTAAATACTCTTTGGAGTGATTGATGAACTATTTTGTAGTATGCCTGGTACGACAGTTCAAGGCGGGGGGGTACTTATCCTTCTGTGCTTCCCATATTTCCTGCTCCCGAGGTGAATTTGGAGCAGGAGCTAAAACGTAAGGGCTGGATGGGGGTGGTGGTGGAGGAATCGACTGAGACCCAGCAGAGAAGAGGAGCTGCTGGTTAGTCCCTGGGTCGTGGCAGACAAGCACCTTTGCATCAGTCTAAGAACAAGCCTGTACATCAGCAGACTCAAAGCACAGAGCAGCTGAACCAGACAGGAAATGAAGTGATTGAATAGAGCCATCAACAAAAGATTTCTGAATACTCCGTAAAACTCAAGTCCATTATGAGATTCTTCAAATAACCCAAGGACAGGCCCAGATGCTGATACCGGAGAGTGCTGTTCATGGCCATGGCAACAGCTCTGTGGTCTTGAACAAAGCCACTCATCTTTCCTGCCTCGGTTTCTTATTTGTGAAAGAAAGACAATCCCCAGTTAGGGAAACAGGCTGAAAAGATCAGATCCTATACAACAAAATACCTAAGCAAAGACATATGTATGGGTCATGTTTGGACTCAATGATCTTAAAGGTTTTTTCCAACCTAAACAATTCTATGATTCTAACTTACAATATGTATTTAACAAGTAGCAGTCGGTGGCAGGGTCAGAAATAACTGCTAGCATATCCCACCCCACTGCCTTGCAGGGATGCTGAATGACTGCAAAACAGTTTAAAACATCTGACATAAGGTCAGACGAAAGGTCTGTTATCCCTGTACCCTCTTGGCTTCACTCACTGCACCCCAGATTTTTTGCTGTCCTTCATTATCCATAACTTCTCCATTTTTCATGCTTGCAAAATTGGTAGCTATGTGATGGCTTTCCTTTTCAGGAATCTCTTAGCACAAATCTGACCAGGATTTGTAGCAACAATAATTAATCATCCATGTACATGGATGTAAGTTTTAAGACACCAAGTGTCAAGCACAAGCACTGATCCTGTAATGATGCACCTGGACCCCGACCCAACTTTAACCCATAGTATATACAATCAACTAAAAAAGCAACATCCCGAGATTCTGCTTAACCATGGAGAATATCAGAAATACTACCAATGAATTTTGAGGCTTCTGAAATATCATGCGGATACTTCTCCATCAGAGTGGAGTCTCATTGCTGCCAATGGCTTCTGAGAATCTCAGTTTTTCTGTTGAGTGGAAAATTAAAAATTGGTTCTATTTCTTTCATGCAGCTGGGACACGGTGTTTGATGGAAATGTATCACTTCCAAATCAAATGGCATTTTATGATTTAGTGTTTCTTTATTATTTACTGGGGCTTATTTCCATTCGTGTTACTATTCCCAAAGCATCCTGGAAAATGGCAAAATCTCAAGGGCAGTATTTTTAGCTGAACTGTGCAATGGGAGTCCTTGATATTTGTCTGCAAAGCGTCAATCACCTTAAAATCCCAACCTCACTTACGATGGTTCTCCTTGAGCAAGTAACAAGGCTGGGCTGGCAAAATGAAATTCTTCAGTAACACGCTGACAAACTCAGACCCACAAAGCACCAAATTCCCCTTCAGTCTGGATTTGAATGCATAAATAAATAAGGCTCTTGCGTTTATTTCTGTTGGAAGATTGTATTATTCCATTCTGCAATTATGGAAAAACGCAGAGCACAGGCAAGATTTAGTGTCTGAGTTTTTGCTGCAAGACTTATGTCAGTAGAAAGGCATTTGTGCTCTTGGGAATCAAAGTGAGATTCACCCATTTGTGGCAGGTGTTTTAAGCACTCAGCCTAACAACCTACCCACGCATGGCACTACAGCAATTCAACGACTAAATTAAATCTCTGAATATTAAATTAATGATGGAAATCTAAAATATTAATATATTCTAATTGAATATTCTCCGATAAATTATCTAGGCATTCTCAGCAATTTGATTTTACTTTCATTTCTTAAGGAACTTTCAGCTGCATAAATACAGCTATTAAAGCAATTCAAAAAGGGAACATTTTCTGCTCAGACAAGAGAACTCTAAACACAAAGAATCTAAAAATTTCTTTCATATGATTGATTAAATCATAGAGCCCAAGACAGCTGAATCATTAAATGACTGCTTTCCTTCAGTCCCTGTGGCTTTAGCAAGGACAATATAAATTCCCCACGGGTCTGAATACAAGGAAATACAATATGTATAATTACAGTATAGGCTCGAATGCTGTTGTAAGAGAATTTTAAATGGAGCATTTATGCTGTAGCTGCACTTTTCAATCCATAATGCTGGATGCGTGCATGCTTGTAAAGCCCATAAAGCACTGGGCATCTGCTTTCTTTGACCTAAATTCCCAAATGGTATTTACTGGTGTAGCCTCACCAGCTTTGGCAGAGACACGTGAATTTACATCAGGATCTGGCCTTCTATTTCTGTGAAATGCTGGAGATTAAGAATGACATCTTCACACGCCAGGGAGAATGAATGTTGTCTGAGGAATAGATATAGTGTGGTATATGTTTAGGAACCTGCTTTAAACTATGTGCTTATAAGAAATTTCAATGGATGTGTCAAGAAAGTAGCCATGTGTTGTATTTCCCTTTCTCCATTCATTTCAAATGTGCCAAGCCCTTGTTTGGTAACACACACACAGAGGACAGATCAATACCAGAGCCAAGACTGTGGCAACACAAATGCTTAATGAATCATTTTCCTGCTAATCTTTCTCTCTTTGGTGTCAGGTTGGTTTGTGGCATGAAAACACAGCCAAGAGCCAAGAGCTGCTATAATTTACACCCTTTACACAGCTTTCAAAGAAAGGCTGTGCCTCTACAGAGCGACACAACTTGCACGCTGTCCTGTTTCCTCTCCATCTTCGCGGCTCGCTCTTTCCTATCCCTGTCTGTCACAATAATGACCAAATCGTCCAATTTCTCAGTTTCAGCTGGTGATTCTCACAGGGGTACCAAAGACAAGACCTACTGAGAGCCAGAACTAGCAAGATCTAGGAAGAGCAAGGAATATCTATGCCTATTTGTAATCAAGGCTGTCCATGTCTCTCAGGAAAAGTAAGGTCTGATGTCCTCTGGGAAGCGTTTGCAAGGCCTTTTCTCAACCTTCTCTCACCACAGACAGATGCCATCTGTCTTGCAGCTGGGAGTGAAAGGATTCTGAACTGCCAATTTCACAGCAGTAAGCAATGTGGTTGATCTAGGAGGCATGAGGGATTTCCTACAATAAAACCATGTAAAACAGTGCAAAGGCACATGCTGAAATAGCCCTGATGAGCTGAAATAGCAATATTGAGGGCTGGTGGTCCAAGTCAGTGGGGATTTCACAGCTCAGTGCAACTCTGGGATTTTAGTCTTTTGGAGAACTGTTTCACTGCTCTTATTTCCTGTGCCAGGAAGGAAGGATCTGTGTCCTACAGCACATAAATAGGCTGTGGAGGTCTAGAGTGTGCTACCAACCTTTTCCATATTAAGTACTCAATTTCACTGTAGAGCTTCACATGTGCTAAACCCACCCACGAGTCCATCGCAGGGCTTTCTAGCGCACTAAGAAGATCTGTCTGCTCCATCAACATGCATCATGCAGCATGAAACCCAACCAATCAACACCTCTGCTATGAAGCAATGCAAGAGTCTTCAGGTATATTATATTCCACCAATTTTCCAAACCACTTCAGGACTTCCTGATTAAATTTACATAAAATGCATCCTTCCCTCTTACTCCGTGTTATACACATTAGATAACTTCTAGCATTCTTGTGCCTGAGATTACCAGTGCTTGGATATGAGAGAGCATGCTGTGCCTGTAGCATGCAATCAAGGCAGTTTGTAAGAGCACCGAGACCCTGTCTCAGTCACCCTCAGTGGATTTTCACTGCTGGTGTAATGATAATGAACAAGCTGTTTATCATAAGAGATCTAATGGGCAAATACCACATTTTTCAGTTTGAAGTTTAATAAAAGGAAGATGGAAAAATTAGGGTCTATGCAGATCAAGTTAGAGACATGCGATTCAGAAGAGCTGTGGAAAAGTCCTGAAGATAACGTTGGAAGTTTGGAGCGTTCGTAAAGGTGAATACAGTTGCAGTGGTTCATACAGTGGTTGATACATGATTATCTAACCATGCCATGACCACAGACGGGTCCTGCACAAGACTGGTGGTCTTTTAAACTAATGTTTTTCATGCAGATACTTTTTGAAGTGCAAAAGAAGATTAAATACAAGATTATCTAATAGATAATTAGATGATAGATAATTAAGAATTAGCTACACATGTAGCTAAAATGGATGAGTCAGAAAATAGAAGGTACTCAGCAAGGGCACAACTATTTAATATATTATCTTAGTTGATCAGTGTGCCTGCCTGAGTCATTTGCTTGGAGGAAGAGGGGGATTTCATATTGGTTTTGTATTTTTAATGGGAATTTTTATGGACCTCATAGCTGTAATAATGAGACTAGCTGACAATTAGTAACAAAATTATCCTCACTACAGTAAAATATTTCACAGCATGTAAAATATTATTCCTAATACAAAGGTAGAAGTGAAGCACAATGAAATTAAACCCAAGATTTTCATAAATGTTTACAAAATAAGTAAGCATATATCAATAAAATTTGATAACTGTTTTCTCAGCCCAAAGATAAAACCAATATTTGCAAAACGTTTTCATACCAATAAAAATTATTTTTAGTTTATACACGTCAGATGTTTATTTAAACTCTTTGATGAATAAGAAAATCTTTTCAGCAGCCAAAACTAATCAGAAATTCCTATTATTATTTTTCACATATTATCTTACTGAAATACATTTCCTAGTTAGTGCGGTTGATGCATACGAACAGACACGGATGTTCCTTTGAAAGAAAAAACCCTGTAATTAAGAGAGGAATTTTTTTTTGGCAGGGATAATGTTTTGACATCTTCCTTTTTTCTTTTTCTTTCTAAACACTTTTTCATTTAATGTATTTTATCAGAATGAAATGGTTTAATGAGCAGAGAATTATAGCTGATCCCAGCTGAACCAGACAGGTTCAGGTTTCGAGGTATGTAGCTCCCATCAAGCTGCATTCACCTTTGCTATGATTTAAACTTCACTCAGGTACAGCCTTGCTAAAAATACTGACAAGTAACTAATCAACTTCCATAAAATGGAATTTTTACCTTCACAATAGGAAGCAGGAGTAGGAGGGCAAGTGAAAGATTTGCCTATGCATTTCAAAGTAGTCTAACCTGTAAAAAAGCAAACAGTAAGTGGTACTATGAAAATGTACTTCTGGTAGGGCTCTGGGGTTTTCAGCATTCAGATTTTTCATGCCATCCCTCCCTGTCCTTGGGGTTAACCAGAACCAAAGATAACATAATGGAGGGACTGGTTTCCATTAGCTACACCTACTAAATGTAAGCTAAAGCATGGCTCTCTGGACAAAGAAAAGCTCAGTCTCCAGGAACTAGCATTGGGTTTGAATGCTTTATGTAAAGTAGCAGAGAGAACTGACAGACTTCATTCTGTACAAATGGATCTGAACTGCAACTTCACATGTGCACTTCTAGCTCCAGTTTGTGAGCAGATGGACACAAAAATACTCAGCACCCAGTGAGCAAAAGCATGGGAAATCAGATCAAAACTGTTACCTAGATCTAGGAGACAGCAGAATGCTGCAGGGCAATCTGAAGATTATGTGGATGGAAATAGACAGTGCTGGTCTTTGAAGATGCTGATTTATCCTATTCTGGATAATTAAAGAGAAAAGTCTAACAGGGGAAGCTGTAACTCCTGCTAGGAATCACCCAAGCTTCATGTTCAGGGGCCAGCACATGGGCCAGATGCTGCAGATGAGCAGAAACTCAACCGAAGCCTGAAAAATCAGGGGTCTCACGCTTAATCAAGTTGCCCTCTTTGTAGGATCTTCCCTGCTGTATGTCAGGTGAAAAGGAAAGCAGCCCTTTGTAAGTAACTTCTTTCTTTCCCACCCCATATTTTATTTAATTTTCAGTGTTTCCTCTAGCATCTGTATTTAAAAACTGCAATGGAATCTATTACTGAAAGTGCGGGAGCTCTGTGTTCCTATCAGCTAGGTTATCTTTCCAAGGTTACTCATAGTTTAAGTGATGAATATAAATTCTTCTGTACCTATACAAAATTTATTATTTGTCACTTTCATTAATACTGGAGTTTTGCATTCTTGAGTCCTTCTGTTTCATCTCCAGACTGTAGGGGGAAAAAGTGCCACAGAGATTTCAGTCCTTGTAAATCAACAAATCGGTCATGGTAAGCTTGTGCCAAGTTGTCCTCTCACTCTCTAGTCAAAGCTCAAAAGAAATCAGCAGGGAGTGGGAGAGGGCATGGGTTCATTTACAAGTACTCTGCTTATTTTTCACAGAAATTCAGGAATTAATCTAAATTATTAATCTGATTTAGAAAGATACTTTTGACACACAGGGTTAGTCTTTTCTTCAGACATTTCTTTAACTTCACGGGACAACACACTAATAGGTCATTCCATACCCAGCTCTGCTGACCACACAAAGACTCCTTGGCTTCCCTCCCTGGTTTTCCAGGACAGGCTTAAAAACATTTACCACCTGCTACTTTTTTATTCCTCGTCCTAATTCCCTAATTGCACAAAGAAACAATGCCAACAACTGACTTGCCCAACACTTGGTGAATTGGGAACATGCATTTTCAGTCATTGCATGAGTAATTGCAAACTTCACCTGAACTTCCAAAGGACTCAGCAAGCTCCTTTCTTCCTCCCAGACATGGGTGGTGCAGGAGAGTATCAGATAATCAGTGTGAAGCAGGTAATGAGGACAACTCATCTGAATCCAGGCACTGTTTCAAGATGACTAGGTGAACTCCTGAGAAGGGATGCCAATGGCACACTACTGCTGCTCAAAATAAGTTCTGCAGTTTTAAAACTTGCCATTTTCTTCCAAGGGAAGAGCTGAAAAAGTCTGCCAGGGATAGCTAATCTTTCCACTGCTCCAAAACCTGAAACCAGCACTCACAAGAGGAATAGCAGCGTGTATTTGTATTTTGCTAACACTTTTCAACAGCAATAATATATCAACCAAAAGTGCTTGTCAGCAGCCCCTTTTCCCTTCTTCTTCTTCTTTTCCTGTCATCCAATAATCATTACAGAAAACCACATGGGTAAACTTGGAGATCATCCTTGTAAAGAAAGAAACTAGTAACATACAGAGGATGAGGGATCCATCTGCAGCAGCGGCAGGCAGCCAACCTCCTCCAACCCCGCCATGCATCTGTATCCCGGCTCTGAGATGGAAGCGATGGAATACAGCACCCCCCTCCTCGCTGGGTGCCACCAAACCCAGCTTTCCACCTGCAGCCGTTTTCTGGATGAGAGCGTGGGCAAAGTGCCATCTTGGCAGCAATGCCAGTGTCTCTTGAGGGACTGGCTGGAAGGAGACGATTAGGCTGCCGTTCAGCTGCGGGAGGGAAAACTGGGACACATCGCTTTGGAAAAGAAGCTTTTCAGCAGTGTGCAAAAGGCAACTTTTCCTGCACGAGGGATGAACAGTGGAGAGCCTGCGCTTCGAGCCAGACCTCCCATGGCGTGGACTTGGAGCTTGCACTGCGCCTGCTACGTCACTAGACCCACTGAAAGATTATCACTATCATTATGTCTGCTTCTGCTTTCAGCTTACCCGAACCAGCTGCTGCGGGAAGGGTCCCCTGGAGTTCTCTGGCACATTGATGGGTGGGATGACCCAGTCTCTTTTCTGCCGCCGCAGGCCATTCGAGCTCTGATGCTGGCGCCAGGGGAGCAGAGTGTCGCTTTGCTGCTGCGCTGGCTCTCCAGGCACGGTCTTCCTTCCTTTTGGCTGTTTGGAAACAAGACAGCAAGGCCAGTTAGTGTGTTCCTCGCTCCTTAAGACCTCGTTCCCAACAGCGGCGCTTTCCTGCGTACAAATGGTCACACATAACTGTGAAAGTTATTGTTATTAACGTGATGTATTTCTGCATCACAAAGACAAAACAACTCTGCTGCCACTTCATTTTCACAAATATATGGAGCTGTCACTCTTGAATCAAGACGCCTCCCAGAATATATTGTCTTCATTACACCAGCCTCAGGGAGGTTTAGCAACACATTGGAGTAAAGAGGTTTCCAAATTTCTAATAAATGAAGCCTTTCAGAATGCAAAAAAAGAGAATTCCTTTACAGCCTATGTCATGGGTCCAGTTTCATGGTACAGAGTTACCCAGCAACTTGGCATTAGGAGGGATACAGCAACCCTGTTTGTGGTTCTGCACGTGCATCCTGCCAAACCACAACCAGAGAGTCAGCTCTATGGCTGCAAAGGTGAATCAATGTAACTTCTAAGTGCTTCATGACAAATGACTTTCTTATAAGAGCTGGGTTTTGAACACAAATCCCAACTACGCATCTTCGCGCACAGGCTGGGAAGTAACATGTCTCAGTCAGTAACAACTTGCGTTAGTTGGGCACCTTTGAGCCCCTCTGCGTTAAGTTTTAAACTACAGATTCTGCCCATGGCATATTTCATTGTTGCACATTAAAACGTTTGTTGTGGATTCATGGTTTGGGACCACTGCCTTCAAAAAGCATTCCTGAAAAAGCACAGTGTGCTTTTCACTTTCCTGAAAAAGCAAAGTTTGCCTTGC